>ML255261.1:24587-41119 GCA_005239495.1 Nicotiana undulata
TTTTCAAAATAAAAAAAAAAATCCCCCCCCCCCCCCCCCCCCGTAATTGAAAATTGGGGCAGAATGTTGAGGAGGACCCTCGAAATTCCGAAGCAAGTTCAGCCGATCGCAACATGCGCAACAATCAGAGTCGTCAACCCATCTAAATGGGGTAGAATTTTGAGGAGGACTGTCAAAATTCTGTAGCATGAGAGGTTGCCATGTCTTGAACCGTGTCACAGTCGTCGGTTCATCTAAAATTCTCAAAATATATTTTATACTATGTATTTACAAAATCATTCATGCTTGTGTTCGAAAAATAGCTTTGTTTAGCAAACGCTACCCCGATGATGTGAATAGGATCATCAGACCAAGCAGGACGAGTTGAGCAAAGCCGGCGGAGATACGAACCAAACTTCCCCATCTAAAGAACTCAGGATTTTTCTTTGGATGCAGGAACAAATAATAAACACGCTTAGAAGTCACTGAATCTCAACACAGTTGCAAATGCCAAAGTTTATTATCCGCACAAAGAATGAACACGTTGTCCTGTAGAGATATGAGGCACGAGGTCCCTAGATTCGACATGGTCAGTAATATTCACCCAAAGCTCCTAAGCTGGTGGGAGGATCTTCACTCTAGTGATAAGAAACTTGTCAAGAAATACCTGGGTAACTTACCGTCTCTCCTAGACATACAACCCTACAACATGTTGATCGAGGTTGCCACCTTGTTTTGGGATAGTGAGAGAGCCGTTTTCCGCTTTGGGGACAATGAGATGACACCACTATTAGAAGAAATAGGTGGACTAGCTGGGTTGGTCTGGGAAACTCCTGGGTTATTAGTGCCTGAGAACCGCATAGGAAAGAGTTTTCTGAAAATGATGGGTCTAAAGAAGAATGCTGAATTAGAATGTTGCCAAGATCAACATATGTGGCACTACAAGATCATAATGGAAAAGAACACAATTGAACTAGACAGGTGTCACTTAGGCTGCGCACCTTTCTACTCAGGATGGTTAGAAGACGACTTGGATGGGTTAATCAAGCCAGGGATCGACTGAGGTCACAGAATCATAAATGAGAGTCCCGAGGCTCAGGTCAAGTACAATCGGCTGCGCAAGAGGATTCATGAGTGCGAAAATGAGCACCATGAGATACATGAAACCAACAAGAGATTGATTGAAGAATGGAAAAACATGGCCATCTGTTCCAACAAGAAGCTGGAATACTTGGAGCGAGGCATAGTCGAGCTGGAAGGAAAGACCATCAAGAGGGTTGAAGACTGTCAGAAAGCTGAGGGGAATGGTGGACATCTGGCCAGAGCGTTCCTGCTGCTAGGACTGCGCGAGTTGGGAAACCCGTTCGATGGAATCAAGGATGCCGAATCTGGGGAAGGTCCATCCGGGACCAAGTAGGATAGGATTTCCTTTTTCGCTTTATCAATGTAATAAGGCCCATGGCCATTAGTGACTTTATTTCTCGCTTATTATTTTAGTGTCGTTTTTGATTCGTCTATTTTTACATTAATGAAATGAGGCATTTTGGCATCCAAGTTCTCCAAATCAATTAGTCTCTAGGCCTACCTCGGGCACAACGAGGCTCCCAAATTAGGACACGCTTTATATTCCCGCACTATGTGTTTAAATACCTCAATACTTTTTCATAATCCTCACTGACTTGGCTATATTTTGTTTTTGTTTTTGTTTTCTTTCCTTTTTATTATTCTCCTCCCCAAAGGTTGGTTCGTGCATTCTGGCATCATCATCATATTATACAAGATCCAGGGGCCCTCCGCCTTCTCCTCCTCCTAGCCCACCTAAAGGAAAAATCAAAGGCAAATGGAAAATGGAAGATTCGAGCAATATTGGGAAAGACAACGCAACGCCATTTTAACGAATAGAAGCTGTTGATGGTCAGGGTATTCATGTTCTGAATGAGGCAATGACACAACTCGAGCAAAGGTTATTGTATCTCCAAGGGGAGCTTGAGCAGGTCCGAAATTTGGCAAATGTATCCTTCACACTCAGTGTTCCAGATGTCAACCATCCTAACATCCAAAATCCCATACCTCCTCAAAATACCCCAAACAAACAGAATCCTCCCATCACTCATCACCACACAAGTCTACTGAAAAATCCAAATCTTCCACCATAATACAATGCTTTCCACACTCCAAGAAATACTCCACTACTCGTCCCCGAGCCACAAAACTCCACAAATGACCACCTTTACACCCAGGCACCGGGCCATCACAACAACCCCATCTACATGGAGACTATGACACACTCCACCCAACCCATTTCATACACACCTGAATCCAGTGAGAAGGATTTACTTATCAAGAATTTGGCTGAAGAACTTAAGAAGCTGACTAGCCGAGTGCAAGGTGTTGAGGGAAGCAAGGGAATTGAAAGGGATGAACTATGAAGATATTTGCATACCACCCGATGTCGAACTACTCGAGGGCTACAAACCTCCTAAGTTCGATATGTTCGACGGTACAAGTGATCCGAGGGTCCATCTGAGGACCTACTTTGATAAATTGATGGGAGTTGGAAAAGATGAGAAAGTTTGCATGAAGCTGTTTATGAGGAGCCTCACAGGGGATGCTTTGTCTTGGTACATCAGCCAAGACCCCAAGAAGTGGTCTCATTGGGTGAACATGGCGTCATACTTCATGGACCGGTTCAGGTTCAATACAGAGAATGCGCCAGATATGTTCTATACTCAGAATCTTAAGAAAAAGCCTACGGAAACTTTTCGCGAGTATGCTACTCGCTGGAGATCTGAAGCAGCTAAGGTCAGGCCTACCCTAGAAGAAGAACATATGAACAAATTCTTCGTCCAAGAACAAGACCCATAGTATTATGAGCGGCTGATGGTGATTGAGAATCATAAATTCTCTGACATTATCAGGTTGGGTGAGAGAATTGAGGAAGAGATCAAAAGCGGAATGGTTACCAATTTTGAAGTGTTACAGGATACAAACAAGGCCCTGCAATCTGTTGGTGTGTCCAAGAAAAGAGATGTGGGAGCCGTAATTGTTGCACAAAGGACGGAATCCACAGTGAAATACCAAACCTACCAAACACCCCCGCTCTCATATCAACCAGCACCTTCACCAACATACCAAGCACCCCCGCCCACATACCAGTCAAAACCTCCACCAACATATCAATCATCTCCCCCACCTACCTATCAGCCTACTTCTCCCAGATATTCCCAACCAGCTCTTGTTTACCATACCTACAACTCTCAACCATCTCGCTTCCAATCTCCCCCTGCTTGCCAAAACTTCCCGAGACCTCGACCCAACTTTGATCGCAGACTTCCTAAACAATACACTGCCATTGCTGAACCTATCGACCAGCTGTATGAAAGAATGAAAGCTGCTGGTTATGTCACTCCTATCCCTGCTTTAACCCATGAGAAATCCCTCTCAATGGGTTAATCCAAATAAAACCCGTGCATAACATTCCGACATGAAGGGACACAATCGATGAATGTCGCTCCCTGAAAGATAAGATACAGTCTCTGATTGATAATAAGGTCATTCTAGCAAAGGAACCTACTCCCAATGTCCGCAACAATCCACTCCCAGACCATAAGGTCGGAGGTGTCAACATGATTGAGATAAAAGAAGATTGGGACCCAGAGGGGTCGATCGGATTGATCATAGAAGGTGATGACCCAAAGAAGCCAGCAATCACTCTTAATCCTATCATAGTCCAGATTCAGCCACCCGGAGATGTTGAGGTAACTGCGCTAGTCCCATTTGGGTTTGAAGTGGCACCACCCGCAAACACACCTGTGCCATTCGAGGTTGAAGTTATGCCACCTGCTAAGGCACCTGTCCCATTCGAAGTGAAAGTAGTTGCACCAATCACAGTGGCGGTGTCAACCACTCCACCCTTTTACATGAACGATGTACCACGGGATTATGTAGATGAGGCAAGAAAGAAAGGGAAAGTAAAGATAGAAGAAGCTACTGCTGCACAAAGAATGACAAGGACCGGCAGGGTCTATACACCTGAACACTTGGTAGAATCCGGCAAACAGGCTTCCAACATGCCACCCATTATCGAGACAGGCCTAACTGATATTAGAAGGAAGGTGCAGACCAAGGAATACTCAATCATCGATCAGTTGAACAAAACCCCAGCTCAGATATCCATTCTGTCGTTGATGTAGAATTCGGAAACGCACAGAAATGCTTTGATGAAAGTGTTGAATGAAGCATATGTGCCAAATAACATCACCAGTGGGGAAATGGACCACATGGTAAGTCAAGTGCTGGAGAGTCATAAGATCACTTTCCACGAGGACGAGCTGCCACCTGAAGGATTAAGTCATAACAAAGCGTTGCACATCACTGTGCAATATGAGGACTACTTCATCACCAGGATTTTGATTGACGGGGGATCTAGCCTCAACATCTGTCCATTGACAACGGTCAAGAAGGGACTATACGAGATCAGAGAAGGGTCTATGAATGCGAAAGTTTACAACGGTTCTTAGAGGTCCACCATCGGCGAGATCAGGATTTGTCTCCAAATAGGACCTACGTGGTTCGAAGTTGATTTTCAGGTGATAGACATATCGGCGTCCTACAACCTATTATTAGGACGGTCGTGGATACATGCCGCTGGGGCCGTGGCATCAAAACTACATCAGGAAGTGAAATTTGAATGGAACCACCAGGAAGTGATCATCCATGGAGATGGAAGCAACCCTATCTATATTCGCCAGACCATTGCGGTGGTGGAAGGTAGAAGAAGGTTAGGTGGAGAAACCTACCACCCTATTGAAAGGGTCAATGCAATAGACAAAGACAAGTGGTGGGATAGTAAAATAGCAACCATGATGAACTGGAGAGGGTACGAGCCTGGCAAAGGGCTCGACAAGAATCTTCAAGGGATCTCCAAGCCAATACAACTCAAGTGCCATGGCACCACTTTTGGGTTGGGATACAAATACACATGGAAAGAGTTCAAGAACTAGTCGCCACCATGGCGCGGTCCTTACTACCCATTGGAGCAGCCGATACCACATCTGGAGCAGATCTTTCAGTAGGCCGATATTATATGGGGGTTGGAGGAAGAAGAAGCACTGACAGCCTTGAACAATTTATTCCAAGAAGATGACGATATGGACTATTGCATCATTGTTGAGGAGGAGGAGGAGGAGGAGGAGGAGAAAGGCCCTTCCATTCAAGCCGTGAGAAAAGGATCATACCTTAAGAACTGGACTATCAGAAGAGCCAGGGCCCAACGAGTCCCGGGGTAGCAAGGCTGAGCAAGCATTGTTTATTTTCATTTGCTAAATGATTTGCCTTTCGCATTTCCGTTTCTACAATAAGATCTTCAATGTTCTAAAAAAATTTACTCAATTTATCAAAAGCACTTTTATGTTTTATTAATCAACATTTATTATTACCATTTTCTCTCATTACTTTATCTATACAACATTACTATTACTTGTCTTGATGAACCAATGACTGTGACATGCAATGAGACAACGAAGTAAAAGGACATCGATTCAGAAGAAAAGGATGATATACCCAATGAAATTGTCAGAGAAGTCGAGGACTTTGAGAACAGACCTAAGTCCAATCTGGATGAGACTGAGGTTGTCAACTTAGGAGATTCAAATAATGTCAAAGAAACTCGTATCCGCATCCATTTGTCGCCGTTAGAGAAAGAGGAATACACATATTTCTTGAAAGAGTATGAAGACGTATTTTCATGGTCGTACAATGACATGATGGCCTGAGTACAACCCTTGTTGCTCACGAATTGCCAACTAACCCAATGTGCCCGCCGGTAAAACAAAAGCTCAGAAAGTTCAAGCCTAACATGAGTTTGAAAATTAAGGAGGAAGTTACCAAGAAAATCAACGCCAAGGTTCTCAGGGTAGTTGAGTATCCAACATGGTTAGCCAACATCGTGCCAGTACCCAAGAAGGATGGAAAGGTCAGAGTCTGTGTCGACTATCGGGATCTCAAGTGGGCCAGTCCGAAGGATGATTTCCCATCGCCAAACATACATCCTGATTGACAATTGCGCCAAGCATGAACTTCAGTCGTTCGTTGATTGTTTCACCGGTTACCATCAGATTTGGATGGACAAGGGAGATGATGAGAAAAAGGCTTTCATTACTCCGTGGGGAGTATACTGCTACAAGATGATTCCATTCGGCCTGAAGAATCCTGGGGCCATCTATATGAGAGCTACAACCACTATCTTCCACGATATGATACACAAAGAGATCGAGGTATATGTGGATGATTTCATTATCAAGTCCAAGAAAGCTACCGACCACATAGTAGATCTGAGGAAGTTCTTCAATAGGTTACGAAAATACAATTTGAAACTAAACCCCGCAAAATGTGCATTCGGGGTTCCTGCTGGGAAATTTCTCGGGTTCATCGTCAGCCGTCGAGGGATAGAATTGGATCCGTCAAAGGTCAAACCCATCCAAGAGTTATCACCGCCGAGGAACAAGAAAGATGTGATGAGTTTCCTGGGCCGCCTGAACTACATCAGCCGGTTCATAGCACAGTCCACGGTCATATGTGAACTAATCTTCAAGATGCTAAAGAAGGATGCTGCAACTAAACGGATCGAGGATTGTCAAAAAGCCTTTGACAGAATTAAGGAATACTTGTCAACACCGCCAATTTTGGTACCGCCAGAGCCAGGTAGACCTTTGCTACTCTACCTCGCAGTATTAGATGGAACATTCGGCTGCATTCTGGGGAAGCACGAGGAGACATGGAGAAAAGAGCAGGCCATTTATTATCTAAGTAAGAAGTTCACTCCATACGAGGCTCGGTATTCTTTACTAGAATGTACCTATTGTGCTCTAACCTGGGTAGCCCAGAAGCTGAGCATTATTTTTGTGCCTACACGACATATCTCATATCAAGGATGGATCCCTTGAAGTACATCTTTCAAAAGCCCATGCTCACTTGCAAGCAGGCCAAGTGGAAAATCCTACTAAGTGAGTTCGACATTGTCTATGTAACTCAGAAAGCAGTCAAGGGACAAGCATTGTCAGACCATCTTGCTGAGAATCCCGTGGATGGAGAATACGAACCCCTGAAAACGTATTTTCCTGATGAAGAAGTTTCATTCATAGGAGAAGACATTGGAGAATCCTATGATGGTAGGAGAATGTTCGTCGATGGAGCAGTGAATTTCAAATGAGTCGGCATTGGAGCTGTCCTGTTATCGGAACCTGGTCAACATTATCCAGTATCTGCTAAACTCAGGTTCCCCTGCACCAACAATATGGCAGAATATGAAGCCTGCATCTTAGGGATCAACATGGCCATTGACATGAATGTTCAGGAACTGCTAGTAATTAGTGACTCAGATTTGCTAGTACACCAAGTACAAGGAGAGTGGTCTACCAAGATTTCAAAGATACCGTCGTATCTGCACCATGTGCAGGAATTGAGGAAGAGGTTCACAAACACAGAATTTCATCACGTCCCCAGAATTCAGAACGAGTTCACCGATGCGTTGGCCACGCTATCATCCATGATACAGCATCCAGATAAGAACTTTATTGACCCTATTCCAGTGAAGATCCATAGTCAGGCGGCCTATTGTGACCATGTTGAGGAGGAAGCAGACGGAAAACCATGGTTCCACGACATCAAGGGCTATTTGTCAAAGGGAGAGTACCTAGAGCTTGCAAATCACATTCAGAAACGCACGCTTCGGAGATTGTCCAACAACTTTATTCACAGCGGAGGAATCCTGTGCAGGAGGACTCCCGATTTGGGATTATTGAGATGTGTTGATGCAAAGGAAGCATCCAAACTACTGGAAGAGATACATGCTGGGACCTACGGCCCACATATGAACAGTTTTGTCTTGGCCAAGAAGATACTCAGGTCTGGTTACTTCTGGATGACCATGGAAACGGACTGCATCCAGTATGTCCGGAAATGCTACCGATGTCAAGTACATGCATATATGATAAAGGTACCTCCAAACGAGCTCAATGCAACAAGCTCACCTTGGCCATTCGCCACTTGGAGAATAGATGTCATTGGACCAATCGAGCCTACTGCCTCAAATGGTCACAAATTCATGTTGGTAGCTATTGATTATTTCACTAAATGGGTCGAAGTAGCATCCTACAAAGAAGTGACTAAGAAAGTCGTGGAAGACTTTGTCCGCGACCGTATTGTTTGTCGGATCGGAGTTCCAGAATCAATCAACACCGATAATGGTTCCAATTTCAACAGTGATATGATGAAAGCTATGTGTGAGAATTTAAAAATCAAGCACAAGAATTCAACAACCTATAGACCTCAGATGAATGGAGCTGTAGAAGCCGCCAACAAGAACATCAAAAAGATATTGAGGAAGATGATAGAAAAGCACAAGCAGTGGCATGGAAATTTATCATTTTCTTTACTTGGATATCGCACCACAGTCCGTACATAACCTGGGGCAACTCCTTATTTGTTAGTTTACGGTACAAAAGTTGTTATTCCTGCCGAAGTGGAGATCCTTTCCTTAAGAATCATACAAGAAGCCGAGCTCAGCGATGCAGAATGGGTGAAGAGTCATCATGAGCAACTAGCCATCATAGATGGGAAAAGAATGAATGCAGTATGCCATGGCCAACTTTATCATAATAGAATGTCCAGAGCCTTCAACAAAAAAGTTAAGCCAAGACAGTTCACACTAGGGCAGCTGGTGCTAATGAAGATCTTTCCACATCAAGATGAAGCCAAAGGGAAATTCTCTCCCAACTGGCAAGGTCCGTATATGGTTCACCGAGTACTGACAGGGGGAGCACTTACACTTGCAAATGGCCGGAGAGATCTGGCCTAAGAGAATCAATTCAGATGCAGGCAAGCGCTACTATATGTAATCCTTTATGCTTTTTGTCAGATGATGTAAACTGAACTACGCCTAACCTGATTCCCGTTTAAGAGGGGATACGTAGGCAGCCCTATGGGTTCGGTCAAAATTCAATAAAAATTCATTTCCCCCCCCCCCCCACAATTGGAAACGGGGGCAGAATTTTGAGGAGGACCCTCAAAATTCCGAAGTAAGTTCAGCCGATCGCCGCATGCGCAACAGTCAGAAGCTTCAACCCATCTAACTGGGGCAGAACTTTGAGGAGGACCCTCAAAATTCCATAACATTAGAGGTTGCAATGTCTTGAACCGTGTCACAGACATCGGTTCATCTAAATTTTTGAAAATATGTTTTTCATTCTCTTTTCTATGTCTTTAACAAAATCAAGCATACTTACTCTTAAAAATAGCTCTGTTTAGAAAATGCTACCTCGATGATATGAACAGGATCATCAGACCGAGTCGAGCAAGGCAAGCAGAGGTAACAAGGATACGAATCAACCTCCCCCATGTACAGAACTCACAATTTTTCTTTGGATGCAGGAACAAAGAATAAACACGCAGAGAAGTCACAAATTGCAACACAGTTGCAAATTCCAAAGTTCACTGTCCGCACAAAGAACGAACCTGTTCAAAGCCACGAAAACCATCGCACTTGCCGACATTTGCTATCAGCACAAAGGATAACATGCTCCGCAGTCACAATGCTCACAACAATCACAATACCGCAATCTACTACCTACTGTCATTTATTATTTAATCTTCTACATAAGACTAACTTTCTTCCTTCCTCTGCATAAGGTTAACTTTCTGCCTTCCACTTGCACAAGGCTAACTTTCTGCCTTCCTCCGCATAAGGCTAACTTTCTGCCTTCCTCTACATAAGGATACCTTTCTGCCTTCCACTTGCATAAGGCTAACTTTCTGCCTTCCCTTGCATAAGGCTAATCCTCTGCCTTCCATTTTCATAAAGATAATCCTCTGCCTTCCATTTGCATGATAGTAAGCTTTGTCTCCATTTTGCACGAGGTTAAGCTCAACCTCCATTTGCATAAGGCTAACTTTCTGCCTTCCCTTTGCATAAGACTAAGTTGTGCCTTCATCTTGCATGGGACTAAGCTCTGTCCCCATTTTGCATGAGGTTAAGCTCTACCTCCATCTGCGTAAGGTTAATCTCTACCTTTACTCTGCATGAGGCTAAGCTCTACCTCTAATTTACTTTTTCACCGAGACTAAGCGCTGTCTCTCAAGAATTATTTACTTCGCTTCTCTTTCGGGCTAAGCTCTTCCCTTCAACTCGCAATACTAAGCTCTGTCTTGTCAGCATCATACTATTGCATCTCATGGGCTGAAATACCGCCAACTTGTCCAAAGGCGTCATAGTTCGGAGGCACTATCTTCATGGACCGAGAACACCATGTCATGGCCCGAGGATCTCTCGATATTGCATATCATTATTCAAAGGCGTCATTGTTCGGAGGCACCATCTTAATGGACCGAGAACGTTATTTCATGGCCTACAAATCTCTCATCAAACAATTCACTGCCCAGGACGTCATCCTTAACCGTTCGAAGACAACATTCATAGTCCAACGAGAACTTGCATTATGTTTAAATTTATGCACAGTATACGCTTGTATTGATTTTATTTGCAGGTAACCTAGCGAGCGACGGCTATCCCAGCAGGAGAGATCCCGCTCTAGTTCTCCCAACCATATCAAACATAACCATTCCCATAAACCGACTACCCATCCAGCCCTAGATGTTGCGTCTGTTATTGTAATGACTTTACGGTATACTTTGCCGATGGATCTGGAACTACATACGGCCTAATTCCTATAAAACCAGGGATATGTAGGCAGCTAAAAAACTAGGGTGCGACCTAAATCTCTCAAACCGTTTCGCTCGGTCAAAATTGGCCATCATGTCTTTACCCGACAAACTCTTTCATTCTTTTCGGGTAAAGAGGAGCAACTATTGATACCCAATTTTTTCTCAAATATTTTAAAATTACATTTATAGCTTCAAATTAATGTATCAATAGCAATTGATATTTTTCCATAAATTTTCTATATTTTTATTAGTTTATCCAGCATTTTATTTTCAATAAATAATTATAAAATTGCATTACAAATAACTTTAAAAGCATTTCTTGGTTTCATTAATTACTTAGGGTACTACTAAGACAAAATTATTTCACAATTAGCCAAATTGGCACCTTTTGTCTATAATTGCAATAACTTTGCAATTATAGCCCAATTATACGATTTTATACTATTTGTATCCAGAAATTAATCATTTTGTATTTTAAAATACTAAGTAATCATTTTTAACTATTTTCTATGCATGAAATTCATTTTGTACAATTATTAGCTATTTTATAAATTATTTAATTTAATTTAATTGGGTATTTAGCAAATAGCCACTTTCATTTCAATTATAGCCTAATGACATCTGACCCCAACCCAATTAAAAATGACCCAAATACCCCATGCCCAATACCTTATCCACCCGACCCAATATCTGATTTAATCCTGGCCGTTGATCAATTTTGATCAACGGTCCAGGTTTCCCTATTCCTTAATTAAACCTAGAGACTACCCCCCCCTTCCCCTCCCATTTTCCCTCTCACTCTCCCCGCCGTTACATCTCTCATCTCTCTAAAAAACTCTCTCTGCTAAACCTAGCTCCTCTTACCGGCTGTCGCCTTGACGGTAACCATGGTGGTCTTACCACCATCCCCAGCCCCATGGATCTCTTCCTAAGCCGGGTTACTGCTGCTTTGAGGTCCTCAAAGGAACCATAGGCAGTTCACTCACCTCCCATGGGTTTTCATGTCATTCTCAGGCCGTTCATGGCCGTCCGAGTAAGATTCTACCATCTCCGGCTAGAACCTGTGGTTTCTAGGGTGTTTCTCTTTCTCTTTGGGTTATCTCTCAGAAACCCTAACTATTAGCTCTTGATTCCTTAGATCTATGATAGATCTTAGTATTTTTTAATCAAATAATTAGATCCTTTGACCAAAGCTATTTTTATGATGAACACGAGTTACTGATAATCAAAGAAATAATATTAAGTAAATAAGAATAAATAAATGATGATAATAAAATGCTCAGAAAAGTAAAGTGTATTGTACTCCTTGTTCAGATGCCCTTTACAAGTTATATTCCCTTCCCTTATATAAGGAATTTCTTAATATAACGTTTATCTCTCACAATGATCGCTCATTAATGACTAATTATTACATTAATGGGACGTTACAAAGAGTAACCGTAGCTGTTGCGTGAATGTTGTGTAATGTGTGAGTCATTAATTGAGGATCTCTGAATCTGCCCGTAGCTCTGTCCGGATTCATTCTGACCGTGTCTCTTCCTTGTCTCAATTAAGCTGAATTTCTCGTAGCTGATTACCCCGTAGGTTTATTGATTTGTGCCTCTTTGTTCCGTACCTCTTTATAGAATCATATCTAGCTGTCAAGCTTTCCTTGGTCCATGTAGCCGGCTGAGTCACCAAGGATTATCATACGTGTGAAACTCTTTTTTACCAATACAGATAGTCCCACCACTTACCATTTATTTATCGATTAATATTTGGTAAGTGGATATGCATTTATGGCGAGATATTTTGCCGCCGCTTTACCTCGAAACATTGTATCCTTCTCTGAGCATAGGCGTCGCTTGTCACTTCCATTTAATGCTCAATCCACGTGTTCCCTCCGGATTGGTTCTGGAGTTACTCGGCACCTTTTAGGGCTTTTAGTGGCTGCATCAATCACGAAGTGACACCTTCAATTATGGCTTTTCTCATTATTGTTTTTTTTCATGTTTGACAACTGTCTTCAAGTATAAATACCTCTTTACTTTTCTTTACTTTCACGAAAAACTTTCTAACTTGTCTCTTTTATTTGTAAAGAATTTCTTCATGTCTTCGTAAACATGTCTTCTTCGAATCAACCTAAAAGAGTGATAGACGTCGCGGATTTGACACCTTCTTCTGCCCCGACTTGAAGCCGGAGGGGTGGTAGACTGAGGAGTCTAGGTTCTACTCCTTCGAGTGGCTCTTCTTCTTCTCAGACTGTTTCCCCTCCTTCTGCTAGGTCTTTAGTTTCTCCAAGAGCTAGAGCTTCCAGGTCTTTGTCCAGGGGTGAATAACATCACGAACACCTACGCGAAGCACGAATTGATGAAATCATTCCTGCTGAGTTTGTCTTTACTAGGGATAGTCAGGTCCTGGTAGATCATTCGTCATCTCTTGATAGTGGTGATAGATATCCCACTCTTATTACCGAAGGTTTGATTCCCTTTGTTCGCAGGGAATGTTCTTGGGAGTGTGATTTTCCCATTGTTATTCCGAATAGCAATCAAAGAATAATGTCTTACAAGACGAGGTATTCCTTTTTTTACACCTACCCTTTCACTCTAGGGTTTAGACCTCCTATTGATCTAGTCAGCATCGAATGTTGTCGTTTCTTCAACATTTTCTTAAGACAAGTTGGTCCTCTTGTGTGGCGGGTTGTCGCGTGTCTTAGATGTTTAACTTCTTTAGCCTCGGTTCCTTTTACCTTCAATCACCTCATTCATATTTATTCTCCTACCTTATTTCGTTAAGGGGTTTTCACTCTGTATTCTAGGAGCAAAAGTGTGTTGGTAACCCCTGATGATGATAAGGATAGAGGTTGGTACCTTCGGTACGTTGTTGTGACCACTACTGGTTTAGTGGGCGACGAATATCTTCCCTTCCTTGAGAAGTGGAATCATGCACGTGAGTATATTTTAGCTCACATTTGTTATTTTTCTTCGCTTTGCTTTAAGTGTTTTATTAACACCATAGCTATTTTCTTCTTCTTTCAGCAATCATGGGTACTGTTGAGAATGTCTCTGGTATATGTGATTGGGTAGAAAAGTTGTTGTCGGTTGCTCCATTGGAGGAAAGATCTTGGAAGTACTTCTCTGAGAAGTACGGTTGGAAAGTAAAGACTCACGGTAAGTAAAACTTTTGTTTTTTGCTTCTTTTCCTTACTTAAGCTTCTTTTTCTTCGTTTGTTTAACCTTTTTTCTTTTGACAGGGTTTTCTGCTCGGAGGGTGTCTGCTGCATCCATTCCGAAGATGTCTCTGGCCCAGGCCTAGGAGATTATTACTGGTTCCTCTTCTTCAAAGAGGAAAGTTAGTGGGTCTAGGACCTTAGAAGAAGAAGAAGAAGATGAGGGCACTTTGGTGCACAAGTCACGTAGAAGAAGGGTGGTCTCAGACGATGAGTCTACACCCGTGGCTGTGTCTTCTGTGCCTAATGTCAGACCTTTTACATCCGGGGATGCATCTTCTTCTCTCGCACATGATTTCGTGGATCATCTATTAAGCGAAGGCTTTGGCCCTGCTGCTAATGAGACGCCTCTGGCTGTTTTTTCCCCTTCTTTAGAGAAATCTCTTCGTCCGTTCCGGCTATTTCCTTTGCTCTTTTGGCCATTACTACTCCAGCTGCTGCCTTGCCTGTGACTTTCTCGTCTCCTCAAGTTTCCGTGCCTGATACTTCTTCTGCTCCACAAATTTCATTACTCGTGGCTCCTTTATCTCAGCCTGCTTCCGTGCCTCTTGTTAGAGAAGTAGGGTCTTCCAGCAGATAGATGAGGCAAGTGCTAATTAAGGTTCCTGATGATGGGAGCCTTTTTAAGAAATTTGGCCAACCTGAAGTGTGGCTGAAGACTTTGATTGGCCCAACAGAGAGGACCAAGCTTGATAGCCATAGCGCCCTTACATGGGCTAATGAAGTCGTACATTCCTCTTTGAAGGTAAAATACATTTTCTCTCATTTCATTTTTGTACATGAAATCTATCGTATCTAACTGATTTCTTTTTTGTAGACCAATCTTATAGGCATGGAGCTCATGAAGAGAATTTCTAACACGGAGCAAGAGCTAAAGGAGTGGCATGCTGAAGCAGGGAATTGGAAGAGGCAATATGAAAGCCTGAGGCTCGACATGGAAGCTTTAGAAGAAGAAAAGTGTACCTTTGAGCGGCAGATGAGAGTCATGGCTATGGAGTTGGCAGTGGAGAAGGCTTCTTCTAATCAAGCGGACAAAGACAAGAGCATTCTTGAATCTTCATTTGCTGAGCAATTATCCCGTGCCTCAGAAGAAGTGAGGAGGTTGAAAAACTTGCTGGGGCAGAAGGAGGAATACTCAGGCGAGCTTGTGTAGTTACTCACCCAAACTCAGGAGGATCTTTGCAATGCTTTAGACAAAGTCCAATCTTTGGAGGAGTCAATTGTTCCTTTGAGGGATGCCCACGAAGCTGCTGAAGCTGAGAAGGACGGGCTAAGAGCTGAGCTTCAGATATGGGAGAGAGATTATGAAACTCTCGAAGAGGCGGCTACTGTCGATGTTAGTTTGGCGTACATAAATTCTCGCCTTGACACATTGACGGAAATGAGTCAAGAGGGTTTCGACCATAGTGTTAAAATAGCTAAAATCAAGGAAGCCATGGAGAAGGCTCAACTAGGTCAAAATCTCTCTTCACCTGAAGGTGAGACTCCTGCTGCTCACGCCTCTTCGTCCCAAGCTGCTCTTGTTCCTACCGCCCAGTGAAGAAGTCAATCCTCCTTCTCAAGAAGATTAAGATGTTGGTTCAACTCCCTTTTTTTTATTTGATTGGTGGTTACCCCTAACTCCATCGGGGGTAAATTTGGATCTTTTAAAGTCCCCAACTAACAACTTAGGGGCACCTTAATGTACAAAAACTATATGCGGCTAAGTATCTAGTCAATACTTAGTTCCTACTTAGCCGCTTTTTAAATATATGCAAGTATGACTTTTTTGCTTCGAGTTTTTGTTTCACTCTTAAGTCTTTTGCATGTTTAATTTTCGAGGTTTTTATTTTACCTTTGAGTTTTTGCATAAAGATGCTGAAATTATTCGTACCTTTTCATAGTAGGCACGGTGTTGCATATAAAATGTGAGCCATTTTATAATAGGCATTGTTTATGAAAGAGGGCCCTTTTCGATCGACACTTAACGAAGAAGACGTCTCAACTTCATAATGGTGTAATAATGAAATAGAGTGATAGGAATTTTTCACATGTTTAAGAATGTTTCTGAGGAAAGTTTTTTGTTTGAAATTCCACAACATTTTACATGTGTTTGATTATCGTCTAAAACTCATGTTGCAACTGTTTTCACTTAACAGATTTGATATACACTTGTATTTCGTAACTGTTTTTCATACGTAATAGTTTTTTCGAGTTAATACAAGAGAGTAATTGTTTTTCGTTCGTAAAATTTTTTATTTAAGAAGATGTTTCAGTTCGCTAAGTTTGAAAAGTCCAAAGAGCGCAGACTAGCCACGGAGCTTGGATACGGTTTCCCGATCGGAGATCCATGGATCACAGACGGTATCTCCCCATGGCCTTTGCCTCTGAAAGCGTCCTTCCTTCTCAATGCCCGGGCATCCATCCAATGCATTCTTTTCGATCTTGTACCCTATGTAGGCTTGCAAAGCATAGGCGTCACAAGCGGTACACTGAACACCAACCCAATCTCGACGAAAAAAAGGAAAAGCAAGTACATCCTTAACGGCCTCTATTCCTGACGTGAACGGCCGCTTTCTTGGAACTAATTCATAGGCACTTTCCATTAGTTAGACTTCACACACTATATAAACAAATAGTTGAAGCG
>ML255262.1:0-44602 GCA_005239495.1 Nicotiana undulata
TTGAGAGTTACTAGTGTGGGATGTTTCTTTTTATAAGGTTGAACATTAATGAATTCGCGAAATATTCAGTAGAGGTTGGAAGGTTAATTGGTTTTATTACTGTTATATTGTTGTTATAAATGTCAAGGTGTTGTGTACGTTGGCTTGTCTAGCGGGTTCAACGTTAGACGCAGTCACGGTCTGAAAGGTGGGATTTCGGTTCGTGACATCGGGCCTCAAAAACACATGAAATTCATATTAAACTCAAGAGTTTCTAAAAACATAATTGTGCGTCTCATTCCTATCAAATCCACTCAAAACGACGCCAAACTTTGCAGACAAGTTCCAAATAGCAAAATAGACCTATTCCATCCAAAATCAAAATCCAAATATGATAGCCATAAAGTTAACCTACGATCAAGCTTATCAAAATTCTAAACATTTAATTTGGCAACTTTCGGCAAAACAAGTCAAATCAACCTAGGGACCTCCAAATTCGATTCTGGGCATACGCCCAAGTCCAAAATTACGATACGAACTTACAGGAGTCATCAAAACACTATTGCGGCGTCGTTTTCAAAAAAGTCAAACCTCGGTATACATTTTTAACTTAAGCTTTTAAAATGAGAATCATTCATCAAAATAGATCCCGAAACATCTGAAGAGCGAGTCCGACCATGCATGCAAGTCATATTATACAATAGGAAGCCACTCAATACCCCGAATCACTGAACAGAACGCTAAAGCTCAAAACGACCGATCCGGTCGTTACACCTTTTAAGGGGATTTTAATAATCTGTAGCTACATTGTTGCTAGTTTTTGACAATGCGATATATTTAAGTGTATTTGAATACGTTGTTCAACTTTTATATTATTTCTTCGTGTGTATTTGAGTGTATTTGAGTATACTGTTCAGTTGTATCCAACTTTTTTTGATGTCACAAGGTTGAACGTATTCGATTGTATTTAAATATATTTACACTAAAGATGACGAAATGAAGAATATAATAAAATTTAGTCAAATCTCCATACAAAATACACTATATTTAAGAAGGAAGAATACAATAAAAACGTCGGATCCCTGATGAAATAAAACATACCACTGTACTTACACTAAAACAATGAAAAATAGATTCAAATCTTCTCAAAAATACATTGTATTTATACTAAAAATGAAGAATATAGTCAAATCTTGTCAAATCTCCGACAAGAATACAAGACAAGTTGTATTTAAAAATAGAGAATACAATCAAATATTGTCGGAACTCCTGCCAAAATACAAAATACACTTTAGATCTCTGACGAAATACAACAATAGATTGTATTTATACAACACTTTTTCAGCGTGAAAGGTAGTGAAGGAGAAAGAGGTGGTTTATTTTTCTCGAGAGAAAAGCAATGGTGGAGGAATAAGTTTTCGGTCAGACAAATACACTAAGATGTGAGATACAAAGAAGGAGAAGAAGACATGGATTCCGACATCTCTGTTGGATCCAGATTCCCTTCTGATCTTCCTCCTCTATTGTTTTCATCATTGGTAATTGACCTATTGTGACTTCGTGATTTTTCATGTATGGATCTGATAGTGGAGATGAGAGAGAGAGACGGTGATACGGTTGGATCTGATGGTGGAGATGAGAGAAGGGAAGAGAGAGACGGCTGTTTGGTTGGGTTCTGGTAGGGCTCCGCCGGAGAAGATGACCGGCGGACTTGTTGAGGGAGAGAGAAAGAGAAAATGAGAGAGAGTCGAGGGAGAAGAGAGAGAAAGTTGAGCGAAAAGATTGAAACATTGGAATAACTCTATCTATTTGGCATAGTTATAATGGGTAAATTGTAGCTATGGAAAGTAATTAAATTAATGTGATGACCCGAAAAGTCATCCCGTATAATTTTATCTGAATCTGTGTGTCGAGGCCGTGAAAGCCTCCTTTTATCTCACCTCGTTGTGTAGCGCAGCCCGGGCGCGTAGCCGGGAAGCCTTTATGTGGAAAAGATTAATGAAATAATGAATTTTATAAAGAAAATGGTTTTTTGAAAAATATAAAGGTTGTGAAAATGAAATATGATGGAAATCTGTGTAATTGAGGCACGTACTATGGTTACGGAGCCAGAACAAACCCAATATGTGTAATACGAATGATATGTGAAGTTTGGTTAGAAACGAATTTGATTGCGACGTGATTCGAACTGAAAGTGGGAAAATGTGAAGTTTGAGAAAGGTTGAGAAATTTTATGTGATTTGAGGTGTAATTCGATGTTTATGATAGTGATTCGGTGTTTTGAATACTTGAATAAGTCTGTAATATGTTTCCGAGGTTGTGTGCACTTTCGGCTTGAGGTTCCGAGGGCTCGGGATAGTTTCGGGTAGGTTGCGGGTTACATTACACTGAAATTCACTAAGTGTTGCAGGTGCAGTAACAGGTCTCTGAACCTGAGAGCGCGGCCGCGGTCTCCCTAGCACGGTCCGCGGTGCTCCCTTCGCGGCCGCGGTCGTCTTAGTGCGGACCGCGGTGGAAACTTCAGAGAACCTGCAGCAGCTTCGCAGTCGTCTTACCGCGGACCGCGGTGGTTGAACTTCAGAGAAGCTGCATGAGGACTTCGCGGCCGCGGTCGCCTTACCGCGGACCGTGGTGGAGGCCTGGGCAGGGGTACCTATAAATAACGTAATTTTCAGCTATTTTTCACTTTTCAAAAACCCTAAAACACAAGAGGCGATTTTCTAAAGACCCTTTCTTCTCCAAAACAATTGTAAGTGATTTCTAACTAGTTTTCTTCATTCCTTAAAATCCTACTACAAGATTTCATCTTAGAATCAAAAGATTTTCATGGGAAAATTGGGAATTTAGGGGGGAAACCTAAGAACATGGAAATTTTGGAATTAGACCTCAATTGGGGTCGGATTCCAAAACAAATCATACACCCGGGTTTGGGGGTGAATGACTAATCGGGTTTTGGTCCGAACTTCGGATTTGGACCAAGCGGGCCCGGTGTCAATTTTTGAATTTTGGGGAAAACTCTAGAAAACTCTTTTCCATGCATTAGACTTCATTCGATTAGCATTTATTGATATAGTTAAGTAACTTGTGATTAGATACGAGCGAATTGGTGTTGGAATCAAGGGGTTAGGCAGTGATTGAGGCTTGAATTGAGTTTCTAGCATTCGAGGTAAGTGTTTGGCCTAACTTTAGCTTGAAGGAATAGGACTCCCCCTTGTTTGCTATGTGGATTGCATGGGTGTGGTGTACAGGTGTGGTGACGAGTACCTATGCACCACCCAAGTAATTGTAAAGCATGATCCTTTTTCCCCGTTGCCCCACTTAATTGCTTATTGTCTTAACTATTATATGTTTACTCCGTTTCAATGATTATTTGGCTTGTTGAGTTGTTGTTGGGTATTTTTGTATATAATTGAAAGAGTGTTGGCTATTGAGCCGTTTTCTTTGTGATGTACACCTGGCTGGATATTGGATATTGGTTCTGTTTATGGAATAAACGCATATACTGTGAGATTATTGTTGGTTTCATGATTTTGAGGTATTCGGTAAAGTTGTGAGATAAACGCAGTTCTATCAGTTATATTTATTGAAAACGAAAGTATTGTGATAGGCTTGTCCTGACTTATGAAATTCTTGTGAATTTATTTGATATGATATGTCTGGTGAGAGCGGGTTGCACGCCGCAACAAGGATCAATAAGGGAGGACAGGTGGGATCGGGTTGCACGCCGCAACAGGAGTAATAAGGGAGATATTTTAGGGAGGAGTAATAAGGGAGGACATGTGGGAGCGGGTTGCACGCCGCAACAAGGATCAATAAGGGAGGACAGGTGGGATCGGGTTGCACGCCGCAACAGGAGTAATAAGGGAGATATTTTAGGGAGGAGTAATAAGGGAGGACATGTGGGAGCGGGTTGCACGCCGCAACAAGGAGGAATAAGGGAGGATATTTATATGTATAATGATATTGATATTGTTATTGATGTTTAATGAAAAGAGAAAGAAAAAGTGTGAAAAAGGTTGAGACAGCGATTTTATTATTCTTTAAATTCTGAAGTATTGTTTTATGTAAAGTGAAAGAACGGGAGTGTGGAAAAGTTATTGAGAAATTGGTTATAGCTGAGTATTCTATTTCATTGCAGTTTTATTATTTTACTCTCTTGTTTCCTTTCTAGTTTTATTATTAAATGTTGTCACAGATTTTATGTTGAAGCCCGACCTAGCCTCGTCACTACTTCGCCGAGGTTAGGATCGGCACTTACTCAGTACATGGGGTCGGTTGTACAGATGCTACGCTCTGTGCTCTTTTTGCACAGATCCAGGCGACTTCCAGCAGTAAGGATTCTAGTTGACCACCTGATCGCGGTTGGAGACACGAGGTACATCTGCCGGCGTTCGCAGATATCTGAGAGTCTTCTCTTATATTTTCATATACTGTTTTACACTTATTCAGAACAGTCACTATTTTCTTTCAGACATTCTTTGTAGTATTCTTAGTCGTTTGTGGATTTGTGACACCAGACCCTGGGGTATTTATAGAGTTTATTTTTCAATTAAGTTCGTAACTCTTTTCATATAATGGTTTAATATTTATTCGGTTTTGAGATTTTGAGAAGTACGACTATTGAGATCATGGGAGTTATGATAACTCAGAAAAAATTTGGGAATTGATGAAAGTTATGACAGTTTAAAATTTGTTTTTATTTAAGTTATTCATGCTTTAGTACTGAAATCGTGGTATATCGTTAAATGGATTCGAACATTGGCTTACCTAGCAAGTGTGGTGTTAGGCGCCATCACGCTCCCTAAAGGTTGGGAATTTGGGGTCGTGACAATTAAAAAGTAGTTATCATCCATAAATAGATCTTAGATTTAGCTATGGCGGGTAAATTCTGGGTGAAATTCATGAAAGTACAAGAGGGGGGTGAATTGTTGACCAATTAAAATTTAGTCGACTAATGCAAGTACTAGTTGACTAATCACAAAGCAGAAGGAATGAAAGTAGTAAAGAGAAATAATATAACACACAGTGATTTATACTGGTTCGATACCGTTGTGGTACTTACATCTAGTTTTTCTTGGGTCACAAGGGTTCCCTTAAGATCTTTGAAAAAAATTACAATATCGATGGTTTTATCGCGTTCACCACCAATGTACTCTATCACACTTGAGTTCTAATCAGTTGACACAATTTTCTTTTGTACTCTAGATCTCTCTATCTTTTGATACACTGACAACTAAGAATTACAGTGTTTGAACTAAGAAGTAGACAGATTTGGAATATAGTTTGTGTAGTTGTGTGGTCTTCTTCTTGAACAATCGATCTTCTTATAGGAGAGAAAAGAGTCGTTGAGTCTTTAGCGAAATTAGAGGCACAAGATCTATGATGGATGGATTTACCCAAGGGATACCTCTTTGAATCTTTCTCTTTGAAGAGTCTGGATTCGATTGTGACATTCCTTGTCACAGCTTGAATATAGGAGATGAATATGCCGCGAACGAGGGACTACTGATATTTGGAGGATCCATGATTCCAGGTTGAGATTTCTTGATTGAGGGTAATTCAATATTGCATCTCTTAATCGTAAGAGAACCATCTTCCTTCTTTTCTTACTTTCCATTTCTAGTCAAGTATCAATCTTGCTTCCCTTGATTGTAGTAACAGCATGTTCAACTTTCCTTATTTGCATATTCGAATCTTGTTGAGCATATTGAAAGCTTTCCCTTCTTTTTGTCCTACACATGTAGCATAATGAGTTATTTTCATCATTAAAACTTAACCTAACAATATCCCCCTTTTTTTATGATGACAATCAAGCATGAGTAAACAGAGAGTATTTTTAAGAAACTTCCCTTTTTAGAGATTGCTCCCCCTGAGTTGTTGCTTTTCCTGAGTTGTTGTTCCATTATGAATGTTGTGCTCATATCTCCCCTTGAGTGTTTACTCACACATTTTCTCCCCCTTTGTTCAATCAAAAAGGAAAGAACAGCAAAAACAAACACAGAGAAATATAGAATATAATGTGCATACTAAAAGGGGTTAGAGCAGTAGAGCCTTCAGCAGAGGCTTAAGTTAGTACAAACCAAAAATATTTTCTAAAGACCACCATCACAGAAAAAAAAACAAAAAGAAACAAAAGATTGTTTGTCACAACATCACATCCAGAGGTAATTAAGTACGTCCCAGAAAGTATTTAAGGGTATTGATCACTTTGGTGCAGAAGGAGTCATAGGAGTTTTCAACATCCCTGACAAGTTTGTCCATCTTCTCAGTCATGGGATTGAAAGCCCTGGTTCCATGTCTCCTTGTAGCTCCTATGTCTATCCAAAGCTTTGCCACGTCTGAACATGTCTCTTTAGTGACATCCCTGATCTTATCGATCTGCTCTTTCATCTCCATGATCAGCAGCTTGACTCCATCAAGGTAGTGTTGAATTTGTTGAAGATTCTGAGAGGTAGTCGACTGAGGGACTGGTTGATCAGCTTGGACATCAACCGGAGCTGGAGATTTTCAACCTTGGCTCTCTTAACCCATCCACTTTCACCCAATGAGTATCCCATCATAGAAAATGCAGTTTTATCATAAGTACTTGAGATGTGCTTTGGTGTGAAAGTGACAAGTCTACCTTCATAACTTCCAGGATATGAGAGATAAGAATACCATAGGGCAGACAAGCAGCAGAAGAGGAAATATCCCTGATACTCTCAAGCATATACTGACGAATCCGTACAAACCAATCAAGACGCTTTTTGTTGACCAAACAATAGAGGACAAATATATCTCTAGTGGGTAAAGAACTGAGGGACCCAAACTTGGGAAGGAGAGAAATGGAAATCATGTGGGCCAAAATACGGTGTTCAAACTTCAGATTTTGGGGGCCAATGTCAGGGGGGTTTATCAGATAGAAAAGTGTTTGCTTCTTCAAGAGATACTTCAAAATCTTTGGGCCAAGAATTTTGGACAAACACATCATACCCATTAAATTTGGCGGAGAAAATCTTTTCAAATTGGTAGGAGTCCAAAACGATTCTAGTACCAAAAACCATAGATTCTAAGTCATCCTTATCATTCACAAATAGATTTGCATAAAACATTCTCATAGGTTCTTCATACACAGAATTTCAAAGAGTGTCAAACAAAGGGGAATGCTAAAAATTAAAAATTGCAGTCACATCACAATGAAGACTTTGCATAAGAGAAAGACTTACAGAGCATCCATAAGCCATGGATTTTGACTTGTAGGACTCAAACACGGCTTTTCACTGGGGCCACAGAAGATCAGCTTGTCTTCAGGACCAAATTCCAAGTGTTCTACTTTGCCCTTCTTGAATGCAACTTTTTTGGGGGTTTACTCCATTGATCTCTTTCCAACCTTTTTCTAGACTATAGGTTTTATTTTAGATGAAGTACGGCTATCATTGTCCGTCTTGAGAAAATCTGAGTCAATAGATGATTCTACGTCCACAAGCTCTTCTGTATTGAAGGGTTTTTGAAACCTACGGCTTCGTCTGGTTGCAAATGAAGGGTTTCTTTTGGCCATAGAGAAATTGGTTGTTTGGAAGGGAATGAGAGAGGTATTTGGATATGGAAGGTTCTTAACAGGGGATTTGAGAGGAGTGAAAGGGCGTCTTGATTACTGGAAGGGTCAAGTACAGACGGAGGTGATGGTTCTGAATGACTACTTTGGAGGTACAAGTAATAATTACATCTCCACAGTAAAAGTAATTAGTACAAGAGTAATTAAGGGATAGACTATACTGAAAGCGTGTAAAATAAATTAACCACTTAGGAAAATATTTGATTTACAAATTTGGCACAATGCCAATCTTTTTTTAAAGGATGCAAAATCTTTCTTCCAAAAGAGGTTTAGTAAAAATGTCAGCAAGATGAGAATCAGTACTAATAAACTCTAATAAAATATCACATTTTGCAACATGATCACGAATAAAATGATGTTTAATTTCAATATCTTTGCTCTAGAATGATGCACATAATTTTTAGATAAGCAGATAGCACTAGTATTGTCACAAAAAATATAAGTGGCGGTAAGAGATAAATCATAATCAAGGAGCTGATGCATAATCCATAAAACTTGTGTACAACAGTTTCCAACAGCTAGGTATTCTGCCTCAGTCGTTGATAGAGTAACACAATTTTTTTTCTTGCTATGCCAAGACACTAAGGCATTTTCCAGCATTTGACATGTCCCACTGGTACTTTTCCTATCAGTCTTGTCTCTTGCAAAATCAGCATCTGAAAAACCTCTCAAAGAGAAATTGTTAGCATGATCATACCATAGCTCTAATTCCGCAGTACTAATTAAATATCTAATAATGCGTTTAACAGCAGTCAAATAGGATTCCTTAGGAGCTGACTGAAATCTGGCACATTTACATACACTAAATATAATATCCGGCCGACTAGCAGTTAAATAAAGAAGGGATCCAATCATTCTTCTATACATGGTTTCATCAACCATTTTTCTGTTTTTGTCTTCATCTAGCACGGTAGTTGGAATCATTGGAGGTCCAATAGCCTTAGAATTTTCCATTCCAAACTTTTTGATAAGCTCCTTGGTATACTTGGTTTGGCTAATGAAAATTCCTTTAGCAGACTGCTTGATTCGAAGTCCAATGAAGAAAGTTAGTTCACCCATCATACTCATTTCAAATTCACCTTTCATGGAGAGAGAAAATTCTTCACAAAGAACAGTGTTAGGACTACCAAAGATAATTCATCAACATAAATTTGAGTAATGAGATTACCTGAATTTGTTTGCTTAATAAAAAGAGTTGTATCTATATTACCTCATTTGAAACCTTGATTAAGAAGAAAAGAATTTAACCTTTCATACCATGCTCGTGGTGCTTGTTGGAGACCGTACAGGGCTTTCGTCAGCTTGTATACATGGTTTGGAAAAGTGTCATTTGCAAATCCAGGAGGTTACTTCACGTATACTTCTTCAGATATGTATCCGTTTAGGAACGCACTTTTGACATCCATCTGATATAGTTTGAACCCCTTATGAGCAGCAAATGCAAGTAGAATTCGGATGGATTCAAGTCTTGCCACAGGTGCAAAGGTTTCATCATAGTCGATTCCTTCCTGTTGTGAGTAACCTTGAGCCACCAGTCTTGGTTTATTCCGAACGACTTGTCCTGATTCATCCAATTTATTTCTGAAAACCCACTTAGTTCCTACAATAGAAGAGTTTGAGGCTTTGGAACTAATTTCCAGACTTTATTTTTCTCAAGATGATCTAATTCTTCCTTCATAGCATTGATCCAATGAGAATCCTTAAGAGCTTAATCAACCTTCTTGGGCTCAAATTGGGAAATGAGAGCCACATGAGATTTGTTCTATTGAGATCTCCTTGTAGTTATTCCTTCCTGTGGATCTCCTATAATGAATTTGTGAGGATATCCTGGTTCATTCTTCCACCCATTTGGAGTATTTGTTGTAGAAATCTTTTCATTGATAGTCGACTAAGATAAGTCAAGGTCTTCTAGAGGAGCTTCAGTTGGTTGATTTTGTAGATTAGATGACTCACTTTGATGATCCTTACCTATAATAACAGACTTTGGAGCACAAGATATTTCATCATCTTCAAGAACATGTTCATTCCTTGGGCGAGGGTTAGTATCAATAAAAATAATATGAATAGATTCTTCAATACATAGGGTTCTCTTATTATAAACTCTGTAAGCTTTACTTGAGGGAGAGTAACCAAGAAATATACCTTCATCACTTTTTGGATCAAACTTACCCAGATTATCCTTTCCATTGTTATGAACAAAGAATTTGCATCTGAAAGGGTGGAAGTAGTTGATGTTTGGTTTCTTACCATTCCACAGTTCATTGGGAGTCTTTTTAAGAATAGTTTGAATAAGACATCTGTTAATGATATGGCATGTTGTACTGACAGCCTCTGCCCAGAAATGATGAGGTAGAGAATTTTCCACAATCATGGTTTTTGCCATATCCTGCAGGGTTCTGTTTTTGCGCTCTACTACACCATTCTGTTGAGGAGATCTTGGAGATGAGAAATTATGGGAGATTGCTTGATCATTGCAGAAATTTTCAAAAGCTCTGCTTTCAAACTC
Source organism: Nicotiana undulata (assembly GCA_005239495.1). Classification (NCBI taxonomy): domain Eukaryota; kingdom Viridiplantae; phylum Streptophyta; class Magnoliopsida; order Solanales; family Solanaceae; genus Nicotiana; species Nicotiana undulata. The sequence goes on from ML255262.1 coordinate 10,080, forward strand.
TCCTCCATGATCACTCCTGATGATAGAGATGTAGTATCCCTTTTCACGTTAAACCTTCTTACAGAAAACTTCAAAAATCTTTAAGGCATCATCTTTATGACTAAGAAATATAACCCATGTAAATCTAGAGAAATCATCTACAATAACAAAGGAATATTTCTTACCTCCTATACTAGCAGTTCAAGTGAGACCAAATAAATCCATACGCATCAGTTGAAGAGGTTTAGAGGTAGAAACAATATTTTTAACTTTAAAAGATGATCGAGTTTGTTTTCCTAATTGACATGCATCACAAATATGGCCTTTTGAAAAATCCAACTTTGGGAGACCAACAACAAGGTCATGTTTTGAAAGTTTTTGAATGATGTGCATGCTTGCATGACCAAGTTTTCTGTGCAAAACCCAGGGATCTTCAATTATAGAAGTAAGACAAATTTGATCTCCAAAGTTTTCCAAGTTTTGATGGCATAGACATTTCTGTCCCTATTGCCAGAGAGAATGATGTTACCTGAAATGTCTTCTGTGAACCAGCCATGTTTCATAAAACGAATCTCATAATTACTGTCACATAGTTGACTGATGATGAGAAGATTGAAGTCAAGTTCATCGACTAAGTAAACTTCATCCACATCACATGTACAGCTCAAAGGAACCTTTCCAACACCAATAACATTTTCCATTGATTTATCACCAAATATAAGTGTTCCTCCATCTGGTTTGGTGACTGATTTGAACTGTTGTTTGTCACTCGTCATATGTCTGGAACACGCGCTGTCGAGATACCATTTGCCTTTTCAATTTTTCTTGCGGTGTTCCTGCAAAACAAGATTACTTATTTTTAGGTACCCAAGCTTGCTTGGGCCCTTAATGGTTAGATTTCTGAGAGTTAGTTTGATTTGAAGATTATGGTCTCCAAATCCATATCCTTTCATTTTTTAACCTGCAATGATTTGAGTTGTGACCTTTTTTACCACAGTGGGTGCAAGATGAGTTGTTAGAGTTGCCAGAACTGTTTTCAGCTCTAAATCTCTTCCTGCAATTGTTAGTGTTGTGACCATTTTTACCACAAAAGGAACAAGTTGTTTTCTTTTTGACATGAACGTTCTGATCAGACTTGACTGGAATAGGACTTGAAGTCCTTTGCAGTCCATTCAATTGCAACTTAAGTTCGTCTACTTCGTCTTGAAGCATATCATGTTCAATTTCGCATACTTCTAATTTCAGGGTCCAGCTCTTCTTCTCTCTTTCTTTTTCTCTCTTGACTTTTTTGAGTTCATTTACTACTCTTTCTATGTCTGCAAGGGCAATATCAACAAATTCTTGAAGTTCATAACAACTTGGACATAAAGGAGTACGTACCTCACTAGTTCCTTCATCTGATGGTGAACGAGGTTCTCTTGAGTCATCTTCTTCATCGTTGTTGTCTGCCATTAGCCCAAGTTCCTCTGACTCTTCATCGTCGCTTAGAGCCATAAAGCAAATGTTGGCAATTTCCTCGTGATCAGATTCCTCTTCATCACTCCATGCTCCAAAAGCTTTCTTCTTTTGCATGTTTTTGCTAAGCTTCGTTTTTAATTCTGGACAGTCAGCTTGAACGTGTCCGAACTTTCCACATTCGTAGCATCTTCCATCATTTTTATTTGTTTCATTGCTCACCCTTACTTTTCTGAAATTAGACTTACCTCTTTTGTAGTTTTTGTTTCTTCTCATCATGTTGGTCACAACTTGCGAGAGCATTGCGATGTTTTCATCTTGTTCTCCTCCTTCTTCTTCTTCTTCATCTTCATTTTCTGGTTCTGCCATAGTTGCCTTGAAGGCAACAGTTTTCTTCTTCTCTTGAATTTGTCTGTCAAGATGAGTTTTCTCAAAAGAAATCAAGTCACCTCTGAGTTCATCATAGGATATTTTGTCCAGATCTTGACATTATAAAGCGATGACCTTTGGTTTCCAGATTGTAGGTAAACTTATGAGAATCTTTCTGACATGCTCGCCACTTTTAATAGGTCTTCCAAATGATTTGAGTTCACCAAGAATTTTGTTGAACCTGGAAAACATTTCTTCAACAGATTCCCCATCCTTCATTTGAAATAATTCATAGTCTCGAACCAGGAGATTCATTCTAGTCTCTTTTACCTTGTTGGTTCCTTCATAAGTGACCTCCAGTTTATCCCACATCTCCTTAGCGGTTTCACAGCTTGATATCTTTTCATATTCTTCTCCACTGAAAGCATTGTATAGTAGGTTTTTTGCTTTTGCATTGACAGTAATAACAACAGCTTGCTCATCAGTGTAATTATCCAAATCCAAAGGATCAGTTGATGTGATGACTTGATCATTTGCATCATTCTTGGGAGGAATTGGAAGATTTCCTTTTTTATCACACGCCATACTTTGATGTCATATGACATAGTATAAGTTTCCATGCGAACTTTCCAATGAGAGAAATGTTGTCCATTGAAGTAAGGGGGTCGAACCTGAGAGGTTCCTTCTTGAAAGAGAGCGCCGACAACAGTGTTGGATCCCATTGATCTTTTTCTCACTTGCGGTAAAGCAAAGATTGTGAGTCTTGCTTTGATACCAATTGAAAGTACAAGAGGGGGATGAATTGTTGGCCAATTAAAATTTAGTCCACTAACGCAAGTATTAGTTGACTAATAACAAAGCAGAAGGAATGAAAGCAGTAAAGAGAAATAATAGAAAACACAGCGATTTATACTGGTTCGGTACCATTGGGGTACTTACATCCAGTTTTTCTTGGGTCACAAGGGTTCCCTTAAGATCTTTGAACAAAATTACAATATCAATGGTTTTATCGCGTTCACCACCAACGGATTGTATCACACTTGAGTTCTAATCAGTATATTAAGCTGGAACTTTCTGTGTACTAAAATTCCAGCATAATATGCTAGAAGTTCATACACAGGTGCAGTATATTATGCTGGAATTTTTTGTGTTGCAGCAAAATAGTGGTTATTTTTTAATGACTTTGCAAACGCCAGCTATTTTTCAATTATCAATCCAAAAACTGACTTTCACGTAAATTTTCCTTAAAAGTTGGTCCATTTGATTAAGGGCCAAGAAGCAGGACGTCATGTAAAAGTCCGGCCAACTAGTTAAATCGTTGGGATTAAACTTGTAGTCTTTAAAGCACATTACTATGATCTAATGCTTGCTTCCTTGTATACGCATCACTACTTTCTTGTTTTGCCGTTGTACGATTTGTGTAGGGTGTCACACTTCCCACTTTAGAGACATAACATTCTTGCAGAGATTCGCCCCACTATTATCTCAAAGATATGAATTCACTTCAACTTAGTTGAGCTTTGTCTCACCACCAATCTTGATGAATTGTAATTTCCTTGAACTAAATTGAATGTTGAAGTTTGCCACTCGCGATGTGATTAATATCCGACACCTCTTCTAGAATTTGCCACTTCAAATTTGCCCAAGGTGTTAAACCTCAAAACGCCAACGCTAACAGGGCAAGGGGTAGAGACCTGCTGGCGCGCAAGTGCCCTCATTTGCGATTTCATTTCGTGCGGTAAAAGCTTACATTGCACATCCATTTACCACACTCCTGATTAAGTATTTATTATTTACTTGAAGATTCAGTTGTCCATTGTATTAATCAAAAGTAAAAAGATGATGATATGAGAATAACCACTATCAATTAAGGGGGTACGACCGGGCGGACATATATCGTATGGAACCAATTTGATGATCTTATTTATCGATTGCCCAAAAGGGACTATGGACACTATTCTGATTAACGAAAAATGAACACATATAAATGAACCCACCCACCACTTCCTTGTGGTGGCTAAACCCGTTGAGACTCCATTCATTTAGGAAAACTAACAAGGAAAAAGGGTCAAAAAGTAAAATTCTAACTACAAGAGATCCTACATTCACCCTCTGTTACTTTGGGTCCATCGTACCCTTACTAATAGCAAACCATCTCTTATTTGACCTTGGACCATAACGGAACTCCAACCTAAAATATAATGATGGCAATTTTAGCCCCAATAAAAAATAAAGGGGTAACTTGGGTCTTTTCCCCCAAAACACTTTGACACGTCAGATCCACCAAGTCCATGCTAAAGCTCCGTTAAAGACCGAGGCAAATACGAGACAATTTGCCAACGGTAAGAGCATGAATGACACCAATATAACGGAGAATAAATGGGGCCAAATAAAGAGAAAAGAACCAATCATAGAAATCCAAAAATAGATAAAATAAAATCATACTCTTCACATCAGCCAAACTGACTACATTCATGCAGACATAATCTGCTTGATAATTCCAAACGCGAACATAACAGGATAAAAGCTATGAGAGCTGAAAGGAGTACAGAGCCCTTGGAACACAGGCTACACAAATACTGAGACAGTGCTTGAACCTCTAATATTCATCTCTGTAAATTCACGAAATGGTTACTCCATCACTTAAGATGTTGGGACATATCATAAGGCATCACTTTTCCACGATCAATCCCCACATTGATATATGCCGTCAGATGAATATTGATCCAAATACCATAGAGCAACTACTTTTACAGCTTTATCCGGCGGACATACAGCGAAAAGAAAACAACGACAAATGCCAAATACTACATAAACCAGGGAACTCACCAACAGTCAAGTCTCTGACTGGACCTATCCAGTGTCAGTATGTACTGCTAAATTCTTTTGGATCACTTAAATTTTGTCATTAGATCTAAGATGAACTCCATCGCTCAGCAACCATGAAACAGCCAAGTTATCCATTCTATCAGCCTCTCAGGAGTCGCATACCTTCAACTTGAGATTTCTGCAAGAAAAGAATGGCTCAAATAAATACCTAAACCTCTTTGCCTCTCATCCTAAAGTTATTTTGGGGAAAGAAAGGGGGTGTCAGCATAACAAATTATTTTATTTTATAAAGCAGTATAACAAAGTATAGCACACTGGATGACGCCTTATGTCAGGCTTTTCTTATTTCTGGACATTCGAGAAGAAATGTAAGAGGACACAGAACATTCGATCATATCGGGAAATTGACAGGGTCAATCATCTTTTACAAAAACTGGAAGCAGCGAAATTGATGGAGGAGAAACAAGATGCCACTGTGGACACTGGACAGGCAATAATAATGGTATTTTTTCCATTAAATCTTATTATGCAAGACTGCTCGAACAAGATAATCCCACAACTAGGGGTGTGGTTTGGTTTGGTTTTCATCATAACAAACAAATCCAATTATTTTCAGTTCCGTTTTTCAATTTTTGTCAGTTATATTTGTTGGCTCATGAAACAGAAATTCATTATCATTTTCTCCCTAAAACATCATAATTACCCCGTTTCATAATATCTAATCTTCATTCATATATGTTTTTCAAACCTAACCAAATTGTAATAATTAGAAAGAACAAAGAAATGACTCCTAAAAGTCTGCAATAGGAATCCAAAACTCGTTATGAAATCTAAACAATGAAATGCTTTGTTTACTTTGTTGATGAAATATCTCCAAATGAAAAATATATATATGAGCTTGACAAATATATAAGCTTGTGAAAATGAAAGAACAAAGAGATTGAAGTATTTAAAAGACACTTCAATCAAGATGAAAGTTGCAGAGATGAGGATGCTGAGAGGGATGTGCGGACACACTAAGCTAGATAAGATTAGGAATGACGATATTCGGGTGAAGGTGCTCCCATGGAAGACAAGATGCGGGAAGCTAGGCTTAGATGGTTCGGGCACGTGAAAAGGAGAAGCTTGGATGCACCGGTGAGGAGGTGTGAACGGCTGGCCTTGACGGGTATGAGGAGAGGTAGAGGGCGGCCTAAGAAGTATTGGGGAGAGGTGATCAAGCAGGACATGGTGAGGATGCAGATTTCCGAGGACATGGCCCTTGATAGGAAGTTGTGGAGGTCGAGCATTAGGGTAATTGGTTAGGAGATAGGAGGCTTGTGTGATAGTGTCTTGTTTTAGGCTGCTAGGGGCTTTAGTTGTGTTCTTAATACTTCCTTCGGGTTGAAAGTTAGGCTATAGTAAGTTTAGCGGCCCTTTGTGTACATATTATTCCCTTGCGTATGTAGTATTGTGCCTTTGTTGATGCTTAGTGGTACTACTTTGCTTTCTATTTTTTGGTTTTTGTGTTGCTGGTGTTATCTGTCTGGATTCTTTTGTTGCTACTATACTGATACATTGTGTCTCTCTCCTACTTGTGCCGAGGGTTCACCGGAAACAGCATCTCTACTCTTCCGGAGTAGGGATAAGGTCTGCGTACACACTACCCTCCCCAGACCCCACATGTGGGATCTCACTGGGTTGTTGTTGTTGCTAATGAAGTGACCATATACATAAGAATCAAACATTTAAAAAAACAAAATGGATCCTCAACAATAGCTCTACTAATGAAATCTGACATATCACGAATATGTGACTAATTTTTAAAGAAAAAATCATATAAACTTTTAAATTATTTATAAGAATAAATATATTTACATTGGTCTGGTTCGATCTTTGAGTTTGTGCATAAATTTTAAGTCTTTTGTTTATGAATGGTGTCCAAAATGGAGTCCACTTACATTGCCTTATTAGTTATTTGTAATGATATTTACGTGTTTGGTATTATTAGTTTTTTGAGAAGGTTATTTACAATTTTACATGTTTGGTATTCTTTCACAGCAATTTGGATGTCATACTTCTAGAGGGGAAAAAAAGTATGATCTTGATGTTCCAATAAAGTTCACTACAATGATCTCATGTAAAAATTAAAGCTTTTTACATGAAATTCCTTGGAGGTGATAGAGACAGTCTTGTTTTGAAGCCTGATCATGATATCGCCCCATGTATTCTTGGATATTCTACGCTTTCTAACAGTCCGTGGCACAGCATTGACACATATTATTCCCAATAGATGTTTCTCAACGATGACACTGGATATTGGCAAGATTATTTTCAAAGATAGATGCCTATATGTGTATGATTTCATGCCTGGTACAACTCATAAAACAAAAGTTCAAAAAGTGGTTGATGCATATTCTGTTATTATGACTCACCTCTTGCTCTTGATCTTTTTGGCAAAAGAAAAAACATCAAATTGGATAAAGGTCCATAGAAATGTAAGACATTGGTGGACTCATTCAATGTCGTTACAGTTGAATACACTATTCCACATATGGAAAATGCAAGTATCTTCACGGACATTGAATAGATCCATCTCTTTCTTTATACAGACCTTATCGAATTTGATGTCATTCCTTTTTTAACCAAAAAAATCAAGAGCACACAAGGTGAGCGCGATAGTAACAGAATAGACAACAACCATTGTACGAACTTTGATTTATGAGTCGCACCATACCTCGAATCATACACATATAAAGCATTTTATTTTTGAAATATAATCTTGTTGGTATCTGATGCCACTGTTCAAGCATATTTATTGGGAACAATATGCGGTTGACGGTGTGAAAGGACTGTTTCAAAACATAAAATCTCCAAAAATATACTAGACGATTTTATGATCAAGTTTCAATACAATACTGTCTCTACTATTTCCAAAAAATTCTTAAAAAGAGCTTTAATCTTGAGATCAAATAAAGAATCCTTAATAGTGAACTTCACATGAATACCAAGATCATACTTTTCTTTGATCCTTAATAATAAAATATGGCATCCAAGAAAATATAAAGGCAATGTTACTCCATTTTTACATCATTCAGAAGTTATGCACAAAATCAAACATGTTTGCATTCTAGTTGTAATACAAAAAAACCACCCGCAATCACCTTTAAAAAGCACAAGAAAACACCAACCCAATTGGCAATGGATACACCACAAAGAAATGCACTAGAATTATAAAATGAAAAAAATGCAACAGAAACATCTGAACAAAATGCAACACTAGAATTATAGAGAACACTCACCTTACATAAAAACCAAGATTGACAGCCATCCAAAAAAATGCACCTTATTAGCAGTGAAAGGTGGTAATTTTTTCAACCTTTTCAATAGAGAGCCTTGTTGAAATGAAAATCTTATTTATGAGGAAATACGCATTACTAAGATTTGGAAAGTGAGGGTCCTCACGAAAGTTGCATGTTTTGGATGGATTGCTACTCATGGCGCATGTTTAACTCAAGACAACTTGCAAATAAAAGAGTAAGTGTTGTGTAATAGGTGTTTTTTGTGTGAAGGTCCTCACAAAAGCTTTCACCAGTTGGGAGGAGCAGAGAATGGATAATAACAGTAAGTAATAATAATAATCTGGACTATTTGGTTAGCGAGATATCATAGGTGTTTTGGTGGAAAGGAAGAACATATTGCTTTTGTAAAAGATAGAGGTCTTCGGTACTTGTACTTTTTAACAGGGAAGTGAATGAATTAGGGAATCTTTTGGATGTAATTGACTCCTTAAGAGCAGAGTAGAGTTGAATATCTCCTTCTTGTACATATTTTATACCTCCTGGGTATTTTAAAATAATTACTTATCCAAAAAACAATCACTGAACAGACAAAGTGAACCGTGTATAATCTCTGGGGCTTTTTTAAGAAAGGTATAGTCCCTGGGTTTTCTGAATTATTTTAATGAGTAGACTTCATTTACCTCCTAGACTCCTTGGTGTGCCCGATATATCTACCCCATAAATCTTCTATTACATCTCAATGACACGTAAAAGGGGCATGCTGGAAGAAAGCCTTTGTAGACTTCCTTTTTGTTTTCAGCGTATTAAACCAAGGGCCACAACTACTTTTTAAACAAATAAGCCTGGCAACTATTTATCCATACCAAACTCTGTAATGGATATTTTCCTGGCTAAGCATCTTACATCATTTTGACGTTTGGTGTAACACTTGAATTACCTCACAAGTCACTACTCCCAACCACATTTGAACTTCATTTTATGGGAGGCGAAATGAAACTGGAGAAAGCCCCAAAAAGATAATTAAGAAAAGGTTTGACCACCTGCATGAGAATATCATCATAACTTGATTGAATGACATCCAAATGAGGAAATTGTCAACTACTTAAAGGACGTTCAAGTTCTGCCTAAACTTGTACATAAAATTGAGAGCTAGAAGAGATTATACTCCATTTTAGTTGAAGTAGATAATAATTAAAAACATAGTAGATTCCAGAAGATTCTGGCCCTAAAATAGAACCACTGCAAAACCAATTTAAAATTCAGATCACATTCTCCAAGGTTGAACTAGTCCAGTTTTGAACCAACAATTCATCAAATTGAAAATGGTCATTCGTTGATCATTTCTTTTTAAGCATCGACTTAAAGCAACTGCATATTGCATAGATTAAATCCATATAAACTGTATAGTTTATACAAATCTAGTCAACTGCACAGTGACTTCTGATTCAAATAAATTAGTCATGTATCAAGCAAACCTAGTCAAACGCTTTAACACATGTTTAATGATAAACAGGTAATAACTTTTAGCGTCCAGGCCAGCCTGCGCACACCTCGATTATTACATCGAGTACCTGCTACCTCCCATGAACCAGATTAAATGCGAGTAAAAATAAAGTCAAACGATGATCAGCAATTGACACAGACAGAAGATGCATCAGCTCATGTAGCTCAGGACAACAACAAATTGCATACGTGAAGCATACCTGTACAAAAGACTCACCATTGGTACACCATCAACCATGCAGCTAACTGGTCACTGGCAATATATAGCCTGATCTATGTGTGGCGGAATTTGCTTGATCTCTGTTCCTAGCTCTTGTTCAATTCGATACCTGTCAGATAAAATCAGTATCATTAGTTCATTACCAAGTTTGTTAACAAAATGACCTTCTATTGGAAAAAAATGCATACAGATTGAAGCGATCCTCAAATGTAATCAGGTTCACAGCTAAACCAAGATGCCCAAATCTCCCTGAACGCCCAACCTGCAACAATATGTGTAATAAGAAAATAGCACATAAAGAGAGAGAAAAATGACCCACTCAGAAAAATTTTGTCATATATACCCTGTGTAAATATGTCTCTGAATTCTTGGGGAAATCAAAATTTATAACAACATTGACTGCTTGAATATCAATCCCTCGAGTAAACAGATCTGCACTCAACATGAAAGAAAAGGTTACTACATCGATCAAAAAGATACATTAAACATTACACAATATAATTACAAAGAAGTGCACTTAGTTATCAACATGGAAAAAAGAGGACTCAAGGAAAATCGGGCGTGAACAATTCAATATCAAGTCAGAATCATCATCTATCAACAGGCACAAGGACAAGACCATCAAGCAATAAACAAGAAATGACAGAGTTGAAAAATACCAAGTATAAGAAAGAGATTGACGCAACAACCAAGATAAAAGGGATACTACACAAACGCTCTCAGTTAACTCACCTGGACTAGTTTCAGGAATCAGGGAGGTACCCATAAAAAAGAAAGTGCAAACACACCATAACCTAAGTTGCTCGGACTCGGGTGCGGGTATCTAACACGGGTACGGATCCGAGAGTCGGATTCAGCAAAATCTAAATTTTAAGATTCGGTGGTGCGGATCCAGGTATGGATACGGGTGCTAGGACTCGGCTAAGAAAATTCAAATTATAAATACAGCAATAAATTTTAATATTTCATTCAGAAAGTCTCCCTCTTTTCTATGAGAAAGAAACATTTATAAATAGCATAATTAGGTGCCTTTCAATTACGTGTCACAAGTAGCATATAGTGGAAAATAAAGGGATCATTTTATTATGTTACACTTAGGGTCCTTTAGGAACTGCAGTTCTCTGCTTTGTTCACGTCTTTTTGGTCATCTTCCCCAAGACCCCAACTGTTTTAAAATCTGTTTTATCTTTTATTTTGCTTAATCAAAATCTCAAATTTTCTCCCAAATTTGTCCATGGGCTCCGGTCAAAGTATCCGAAGTTGGTTGACTGAATCCCAAACGTATCCCGCACCCGTCCAGTGTCGAGACGGGTTCGACATCAAAAATGAGGAGTTTGCGCAACTTAGTCCATAACTAACAAAGGGTAAATCCACCCACCAACATTGATGACAAGCTGCCCCTTGAAAACCAGCATTAACAGCAAAAAATGATAGCAAGTATGAGTACTAGTAGTTTCAAGCAGATGCCATTTATCGTACCAGTACAAACAAGGTTCCTGCAGGCACCATTGCGGAAATCATGAAACACTCTGTTCCTGTGATCTTGAAGCATCTTTGCATGGATGTAGAAGCATGAATAGCCTAGTTCTGTGATCTTCTTGGCGAGAAGTTCCACACGGTTTACAGAGTTACAGAAGATAATTGATTGGTTGATTTGAAGCTGCAAAAAGTTTTAGAATGTGTGAATTGCAGCAGATTTCAAAATATCCAAGCAAAGTTATGTTATATACTGACCTTTGAGAATAAAGTGTTGAGGCAGTGAAGCTTCTGCCTTTCTTCTACAAAAGCATAAAATTGTGTTATACCCTTGAGAGTAAGTTCGTCCATAAGGTTGATAACATATGGCTTCTGCAGAAATCTATCTTTGAAGTCCTTGACTGTGACAGGGAATGTAGCAGAGAACATTAAAATTTGACGATTTGCTGGCAAGAAACGGATCAGCTGCACAATGGAAGGTTGGAACTCCGGAGAAAGAAGCTTATCAGCCTGAAGAACATAAGTACACACAAAGATAGAATAACTAGTCATGTTGAGTGTTGTTTTCAGTCGAAACAGAAAGATGCCATATGTGGGAAACTGTCCTTAGGGAGAAATCATTCTGAGAAAGTAATAACATTGTAGGTTCTAAGTGAATAGAATAACCAAACCAGCCTTTTTTTAAATAAAGTCATGACCGAACTAGCTTATGCTAGCATACTCTCCCACATTAGTTAGAAAAGGAAACCTTACATACCAGAGACCTTATGTTGACCAAAACTTTCTCTGCAAAAAAAGCTATTGCATGTGAAATAGTACTTTATACTAAGGCACTCAAACAATTTTTTTTATAAACATGCAGTCGAACAATTAATAGCAAGTTGTCATCCTTTCAGTCTTCTCTATATTCTCTCAAGAAGGGAAAAGGGAAGAAGAATTACCTCATCCATGATAAGCATGGAGCAATCTTTCAAAACACATATTCCCTTTCTCGCAAGGTCAAGTATTCTTCCAGGAGTTCCCACTAGTAAATGAACTGGTTGATAGAGTCGCATTATATCATCCTTCAAGCTGGTACCCCCAGTGGTAACCATGACTTCAATTTTTAAGTGCTTCCCAAGTTCTTTACAAACTTGAGATGTTTGAAGAGCCAATTCTCGTGTGGGAACAAGGATAACAACTGCATCAGAGACACCAGACAAAAGTAAAAACACAAGCTAAAACTGAGTGAAACAAACTTCATTTCTATGAAGAACAATTAAAAAACAACCATTTCCTTTTTGTTGCAAAGGGCTAAATCAATCTTTAGGACCAATAAACTTCATTAATATAACTTCTGAACCAAAATACAAGCAAGTCAGTACAGCAGGTGTATGTTTAACTGCACTGTATATGACAAGAGAGTTGCTGCAAACGGAGAATTAATTATACAACTATCAGCACATGCAAGACTGAGAGAACACTCTCTTTCAAAACCTTTAGATTGCCACAAAGTTCACTCCATTGTTTTACCTATTAGCCTGCAATATAGGACATGATATGCTCCCCTAGGCCATAGTTCATCCAATCAAATGTGGATATCTTTCAATACGCGCCATCAAAATGCACCAGTATAAATAACAACTTTCATGAGCCCATTCAACGTGCAACCAACTGAGAAGGAATTGCCATTTATATTTTATCTAGAAATCTAAAATTATGCCAAGTCAAGGTATGAACTTCAGCTTCAATATTAAACAAACCAGCCCGAGCTTGAGATGCTGACATCAACACAGACTCGAGCTTAACTAGGTTTAACTCAAGCTCTTCATAATGTAAAAGTATTTTCACGATTAAGTAAGAGTTTGCATTAATGTTAAAAATAAATCATATAAAAAGAGCAAAACTTCCACAAGTTCCTTTTATTACAAGTTTTACATGTTCCTTCACAGAATAAGTGCACACTAATGCACTTAAATTGAAATTAAATCCAGAGAATTACTCTGCAAAAGAAGTTTGTTTGTGTCATATAGATACACACATAATGTTTCCACACTGCTATGTTGCAATTCCACTAAGAAACAGGGATGTTTTATAGGGGCCTAAAAGATCCAAGCTGGCTGAACTCAATTACTAAATGATATACCACGTATTCGAACCAATAAAGGGTTCACAAAATAACTATGAAATGCTTGTCAGAACCTTGAATGGCGTTGACGTCCTGATCAATTTTTTCCAATGCCGGAATGCAGAAAGCAGCAGTTTTCCCAGTTCCATTTTTGGCCCTAGCCAGAATATCACTCCCAGTAAGAGCGATTGGGATACTTTCTTCCTGGATAGGAGATGGTCTCTCAAAACCCTTCTCATAAATTCCCATAAGCAATTCACGCTTAAGAAAATAGTCTTCAAATTCATTTCCCTTGGTCGCTGTCACATCCTACCAGAAAAATGAACGGTTAGCACAGTAACTAAGGTAAGTCCAAAGGAGACAAAGAAACAAAGGTGCAAATGCAGAACAAAGAGAAATGTCTTCCTATAAAACAATTTACAATCACCATATAAATTGAAACCAAAAAATGCAATACCAACTTAATGAACATGAGATAACAAATCAAGATATGCAGAAACCAAAATATCTAGGTGAGGCATTACTGATGTTACATTAACCTAGTATTAAAAGAATATAGAAAATTAATAGTGTAGAATCATAATATCCCCAACATATAAACTGCTAAGTATCACATAAACATCCCTTGCACGCAAAATATGACACGCCACAAGAAAGAGCAAAAATTGCATGACTCCTGGAACAGAACTTCCCGACTCCCCACAACTCTACAGAAGCAACTTGTTATTGCTATTCCACTAAAACTGGCCACTTGCACTCTTAATCAATGCCAAGCCTCTTTGCACAAGGGCACTTAACGAGTTTTCAGGAACACAATTACAGAGATGAAAGATGAAGATAGTATAGTTCATAGACACCATACAAGAAAATAAAAAGGTACAACATGACTAAGGAAAACCTCATAAGTAAACTGAAGAATACACTATATACTAAAAGAATGACAGCAGCTTTAGCTTTGTTACAAGTTTAAGAGGGTATTTTGGTATATTGATCTGTGTCAACTGCTTAAACTGCTTGAGATGGGGCCCCTTTATTTATCATTTCAGATCTGCGACACACCCAGCCCTTATGAGCAGCATGAATCTTTTTCCTGGACAAAAGATGTAGAAACATTTTGTTTATGCAGCACAGTGAGACTCAACTACATGACTGATCAACTACCATGTTGAATAGTGCGAACTGTCTCATTTAAAAGTTTTAAATGGTTAGATAGGGCAATGTTATTAAAGGTGGAAAGCACAGGAAAGAGCCAAGTGCCAGCTCAAACTTTAAGCCCAAAGCCTGGGTTAAAGCTAAGGCAAGAAAAAATATTAAATGTGTGTATGTAATGCAAGAAAAAATAAACATAAATACAAACAATTATATGCACCAAAGAATTGAGAAACTGCAACCAATCGGAACACATAAAGTAAAGATTATGTCAATTAAGTTCAAATTTCATCTCAAATTTCTGAATTAGATGCAAGATTCAAAATCAGATGAGTGACTAGTTTTCTTTTACAAAATTTATAATTTCCTATTTCGGATCACCAAAAAATTATATTAATTTTCTATTTATTATCTAGAGTTGTCCTCTTTAAGACAGAGTCATGGCAGTTGAGATGTGCACAACGATGCACTAAACCTCCAGTTAGACGAGGCAAAGCATCTAGCCCATTCCATACCGAGACTCAAGGCTCAGATGTGCCTTAAGCAATCCTTTCACAACACTAAGAAAGGGGAATTATTCTCTATCATTGACTTCACTTAAACTTGACCGTTTGTATTGGATAGCGGTGGTGGTCGAGCGAAATTGCACACACCTCAACCATCCACGGGATGACCGCTAGTTTGCCACCTCCCACCAACAAAAGTACTGGGTAACTTTGTGCACGAAGACTTAAGCAGATCGAAAGAGATCACCTAGTGTTTTTGGCTTTATCAATAACTTCACCTCCACTTGACCAATTTTTGGATAGAGGTGGGGGTCGAGCAAAATTGCACAAACCTCAACATTCCACAGGATACTTGCTAGTTTGCTACCTCCCACCAGCACAAGTACCGGGTAACTTTGTCCACGAACTTTTACAAATGGAACAAAATCACCTAGTGTTGTTTGTCTTTATTGGAATTTGAATCCTAGTCCCCACGGTTTGCATGCACTACATTGATCACTAGGCTACACTCTAGGGTGCTAAATTTGAACATTTCTACAAACCATGTTTAAACTTTTTATCAAGAACTAAAGACTTAATAGAGAAGAGAGCCAAAATCAAGTCAGAATATGGCAAAAGCATCCTTCAGACGAATGAGCTTTGAGCTTTTTCTTTCTGAAGCAAAGATCTAGGATTGTTCCTTGAATTTTCAAGATGTCATATGTCAAACTATAGATAGCAGGTTACAACCTGATGTCACATTTTGTATACATGTCAATGATGATTTTAAGGATGATCCTAACTGAGGCTGTCTCCGAACTTCACATCAACTTCTCAAAAGATTTACTCTTTCCGATAAAACAGTTGTCAAACATTCACCAGTCGGCTAGCATCCAACAATGCAACATTACTTCTCTTTCCGGGGGGGAAAAGCACAAATCCGTCAAAATATGGAACGGGGTTCTCGAGAAGATGGAAAAAAAAGGTTGGCAAACTGAAACAGGCAGTATCTATCCTTCGGGGGGAGAGTCACTCTCATCAACAGTTTCTTGATGCTTGCTACCTACACCATGTCTCTCTTTCAAAAACCGATGTCAATCTTAAAGCGTATGGACAGGCAGAGAAGAGATTTTCTATGGGGAGGGAACAAGCAGGGCAAACCTCTGTTTCATCAAATAAGAAGAAAGGGGTCTTGGGATTAAGAACATGAAGTGCCATAATAAAAGTGTTACAACCTTGAGAGGCTGCATCCAGTTGTCAAACATTCACCAGTTGGTTAGCATCAAACAGTGCAACATTGCTTCTCTTTCCCACGATTTATCTAGAATTTCCTTTGGGGGAAAAGCACACATCCATCAATTGGAATGGTGTTCTCGAGAAGAAGGGGGAAAAAGGTTGGCAAACTGAAAAAGGCAGTATCTATCCTTCGGGGGGAAGAGTCACTCTCATCAACAGTTTCTTGATGCTCTTGCTACCTACGCCATGTCTCTCTTTCAATAACCGATGTCAATCTTAAAGCGTATGGACAGGCGAGAAGAGATTTTCTATGGAAAGGTAACAAGCAGGGCAAACCTCTGTCTCATCAAATAGGAAGAAAGGGGTCTCGGTATTAAGAACATGAAGTGGTATTGGAGATTCAATAGGAAGAACGCCCTATGGAGAGGTTACTGGCTGGAAAAAACACTTTGAGTAATTTTTGGAGTCAAATGCACCTCATGGTCCGAAGTTTGGAAGTATATCCATTCTTATGGAGGCAAATTTTTAGACAATTCAGATTTTTACTTGGAAACGGTTCGAAAAATATATATTGGGAAGATGCTTGGTTGGGTCTCTCACCCTCAGAGATCAATTTCATGATATCTATAGCATTTCTTCTCTTCACAACGCCGTGGTAGCTGATTATTCCACTTTACAAGGATAAGATCTTTTTCTCCCGAAGGAATTTAAATGATTGGGAAGTTCAAAGAACTCATTTTGAGGTAACAAAAATCAGATTCTATAATTTGGTAAGGACAGTGAAACGGCCTCTTTTCAGTGAAACCTTGTTACAAGCTATTAAATACTCACGACATGGTGGCATCTATCCATCAAAGAGCATCTGGGATGATGGTCTCATGTTTCTCTTGGTTAGTGGGTGGCATGTCCCACCCAGAAAAGAGGCTTTCAGATTTGTAGTCGATGTCCTCTATGTGAAAAACATTCTGAAGATGTCAATCACCTTTTCCTTCACTGCAAAGTCACTTCTCAGTTGTGGAGTCTATTTTTTGCTATACTTGGAATACGTTGGACCATGTCAAACTCTACTCAAGAGCTCCTTTTGTGTTGGTATAGAGACGGACTCAACAGAAAGTCCCTTAGATTTAGGAATGCCATTCCACAAATTATTTGGTGGATAGAGTGGACAGAAGGAAATAGCAGAATTTTTAGAAGAAACAAGAAAACATTCACAGCTGAAGTTTAGAGATTTTACTTTGCTAGCTTTCTTGGTGCAATTCAGCTTTTATTCCGTATGTAGATGCCATGTTAAACAATTCGATGAATTGCACAATTTGTATTTATGTTTGAAACACTAGCTTAGTCTCGATCCTACTCTAACAAAATATCATGACTTACAACAACAATAACTACGCCTCAACCCTAAACAAAGTTGGGGTCTGAATCCTTACTTCTTTATTTATTAAGTTCAACTCATATCATCATCATGCAAAACAAAATAATAGTAGTGAAAATAACTTTTATATATATAACACCAGTAATAATATAAGAAAAATAGTAATATTTAAAGCTTATTCTTAGCTAGTATGTATCACATATATAGATTTTTTTCTTCCATTGTGCCCTATCTTTAGCTAAGTTTGCATTGATTCCAAGGATTTGTAGGTCTTTTGAAACAACTTTTTTACGTGTGATTTTAGGTCTACCTCGTCCCCTTCTAACACCTTCATTCACCATAGTTTCACACCTATGGACCGGTGCATCTGTCGGGCGACGCCAGAAAAAAATACCTTATTACTATACAAAGAATACAACCTAAAAGTAACTAAAAACATTGCCGTAGTACGATCACTCCAGAAGCTTAACCATAGAAGGATAGCTGCTCCTACCGGAGCAAACTCTCCATCACCTAAGTTATCAACAGCACCTCCAACCCAAACCGGCCCTGGAACACAAACCTCACCCGGGCGAGTAAATCAAAAGATGCTTGCACTTATAAGATCCCTCCCAATATCTATTTCCCAAATGCTGTTACTGCTTTAAGTGACATCACTTTGGATGCTCAAACACAAACAACAGAAGGCTTAAATTCATAATATTCTTATTCCTTAGCTACATATTCTTATTTTATTTGATAACCGAGAAATCCAAAAGGGCCGGTGGGACATGGTTCGAATATTATAAATAATCCATATCTCTTAGCTATATATTCTAACAACATCCATGACCAAAAAATGATAAGGCCACAGAAAAAATTATGAGATGCTTCTATAAACACATTCTTTAGCAAGTACCACTTCATTTTACTACATTTAATTTATGAAACAGGCAAAGTGAACATACAGTCTGAGTTACACAAAAGAAAAAATTTTAAACATGATTTCTAGGAAGAATAAGAACGAAAATGGCTTTAACAGTGTGATCATCAAGAGAAAAAATCAAGATAAATTCAACTAATAGCATATAGTTTGACAAATGCAAGTTACCTCTGTCCTGTATCGAGTATCGGGTGCTGGGATGTTCAACCTCGCCTTCCAGTCTTGTGAACTAGAGAAGAGGAAAAAGAGAAGATTTAGCTCTCCATTTTATGGTTTAAAACATGTTCAACAGCATAGTTGATAAAATAAACCAAACACGTGAAATATATAACCCCAAATAACCTTCCTAACATTATAGACAAGTGTTAAACAGTTAGACTTCGAGGAAAGATGTTTCATCCCCAACTAAGAATCAGAATTATACATCATTAGAAGCTAAGTTCCCTTGAAAGTGAAGACACCCCTTTGTCTAAGGCCCTTAAGGCTCGGCATTAGTGACTTGTGTCAGATGAGCATACTTCACAATATTCCTCCCTCCATCCGAACATTCCTATTGTCTGCAGGAATCATATCGAGATTCACAACCAACTCTTTCTCCATTGTCCCACAGTTCACAAGATGCAAGGACATGTAGCCTTAATTTTGTGACATAGGTATCTAAGCATTGCAAGCTCTTGTATTGCTGAGTCCAATTTGTTGCATTTAAACAAACAGTGTAAAATCTCTGAGAAACAACATTCTTCAATTACGAGAAAGCAGTTCCAACAACCATATGACTAGCTAAAGCATTCTGTCCATGACAAATGTCAATATCTTGTGAACCTTATACAGCCCTCTCTAATCACATTTGCATCCTAAAGTGTCAACTATTAAGCTGTCTTTAATGCCAGAATTATTTATGACTTGTGAATTAGCAAAATCTAAGTAAAGCCAGCAAACAGCAGAGTCACTCAAGATTGAGCTCGGTGAAGGTATGTATTCATGGACCAAGCTTATCCTAACCCGAAAATAGAACACTCTCTACCTCCATCATTAAACCCCTTTTCCCGAAGCTCAAGGTTGATCCCAACCACAAGTTTAAGACTTGTGAATTAGCTAAATTAAGTAAAGCCAGCAAACACTAAACTCACTCTAGAATGAGCTCGATGAAGTACTCATGGACCAAGCTTATCTAAAGCTGAAAGTAGAACACTCTTACCTCCATCATTAACCCCCTATATCGAAATTTAAAATTGATCACAATTCCCAACCACAAGTTTTCAAGTGATACACACTAATACTATTTCAGTATCCATGTATATTATTTTATATAAAGCGATTTAACTCCCCCAACAGGGAGAGCAGATGGTGGGCATCTCCCTCAACAGGAAGGGGAACAAGAGAGTAGTCCAGTTTCTATCATTTCAGATAGCACACTTTCTGCAGTTCGTTTCGGAGGGTCTGGGTACACAAGTTAATCTCAGCACAGGTTTTCATCCTCAGACAGATGGGCAAGTAGAGAGGACTATTTAGATGCTCTAGGACATGTCGCGAGCAAGAGTTATTGATTTCTGGATAATCGGCGATCTGGAAAGCACAGATAGGTTTTACCTGTTTCTACTTACCAGGCTATCGGAACACTGAAATATTTCTACCTGCAATTACAATTTTCCTGTAATGCACACTAGTAAAAGCTCAAAACTAATTTAAACAAAGAGGATTAAGTACAAATCTTCAATGATGACACCCACTAAATCATTAATTCAACTAAATTCCCACAGTTATCTCCAATTTAAAAATTCTAATTCGTATACTGTTTTTGTATGAACAACTACCCTATCTTAATTTAGTAGAAAGATTCCAATCCTACCACAAGCTAATCAACCAAAACTTGACAATGTCATCCATATGTTTCAAATAGAAGTCAAATTCAGCCTAAACTTAAACTCGTCGAACAAACATTCTCCATATGCAGGGTAGAGGAACAAGTAGGGGAACTAGGTGTGGTCCAAACTTTATACATATCGCTCAAAATATCCTTCCGTCCCATTTTATGTGAAAGAGTGTCAAAAAGGGGGGACGGAGGGGAGTAATAAATATCCATGTGACCCTCTTTCTTTTTTAGTATATCCCAAGAAAATAGCATATTTCTATATTAGAAAATAACTTACTTTAAACTTCTCATTATGATTTTAATGAGAACTTATTTGAGATCACAAATTTCAAAAGTCATTCTTCCTTTAAGCTCCGTGTCCATCCAAACAAATTCACAAAAAAAAAAAAAGATAACTATAGTGCTATTTATTTGATACTATTTCCTTTTTACTTTGTTCCAAGGAATGATACATTTTTATATTTACGAATCATTTAACTTTAAAATCCTCATTTTACCCTTACACCTTGGATGGTCGTTACCTATTGCATCATATTGTTACTTTAAATGATGTTTGTTTTGGTTGTTACTAAGATTTTATTGTATTGTATCGTTAAATCCTTCATTACGTAACGACGAAATGTGCCACTTTATGTATCGATCGATTTGGTGCGGTTGCGTCGTTATCTTGTCTTTTTCTCTCCTTCACCCTCCAGTATTATTAACTAATTTTATTTTATCATTCACCCAACCTTTTTATATAATAAATTTATCACGTATCATAATTTTTCTTTATAATATTGCAAATTTATTCTTCATATTATTAGTGCATCATATCATACATAAACTGGGATGGAGGAAGTATTAAATATCTTTTACCAACTTCACACCCTCTTCACACGAGGGTAATGAGTACGAGAGAGGAGTGTGTGAAAAAGCGGTTTACAACCGGTTCAAATGAACCCCATATTTTCTACACATATATACACATAACATGTGTGTTTGAAAAGCCACTAATAATATTTCAACAAATATTAAATTCGGAACTCATTAAAAGTACAATGTGTTCTGTCCTAAGAATTCAAAAAAGTTGCACTCATCAAGCTTAAATCTTGAATCTGCCTCCCAGTACCAGCAGTACTATTTGCCTCACTAACAGAGGCTTAAAAATATTGAGTGGATCCGAACATATGGACACACAAAAATAAATAAATAAACAACTACCTCTGGTCAAGTGCTTCAGATTGAACAGTCTTTTCAACCTCATCGATCGACGAATCAGACGCCGCCAACTGTTGGTTCCTTCTGAGCCATTGCTGCTGCTGTGCTATCTGTTGGTGGTTCTGATAATGCTGCTGCTGGTGCTGCTGCTGGTGATTCATCGGATTTCTCTGCACATACTGCTGCTGAGGGTTTCTTTGTTGAAAATTAGGGTTTGCGTTAGGGTTAGGGTACATGTTTCCGCCGCCACGTCCTCCGCCACCGCCTCCCATTCCCGGCGGCGGATATCTTCCCCCTCTCGGATTCATCGCCAATGAAGAATTAACCCCTAAAAATTATAACGAGCGATAAAATTTGATGAAGTGAAAATGAATAAGCAATATAACACTAGGAAAATGAAGAATTTTTGGTGAATTAGACGAAATTGTGATGAAAATTTTAGCGAATTGGATGAAATTTTAGGGGAAATAATTGAAGGGATCGTGGGCCTAGGGCGTAAAAGAGATTTGTTAAAATTGCAAGAGAGGTCACTTCATTTATACCTTTTTATGGAACGGGCGGATATATACTTGTTATAATTGCAATAAGGGTCTCCAATTTAAAGTGAAATGCAAGTAGAGCCTTATGGGTTGTTTGGTTGCGGTTTTAGAATAAGCCTTAATACTTGATAACTTGGGATTTGAGGAGCTTTAACCTCTACATAAAAAATAAAATTAATTAATGCAGTATTTGGTTTTTCCTTTTTGTTCTCATCATAAATAATATATGTGTAAGTTATGCTAAAATTTATATATTTTATTACTTTAAGTGAGATAGAATGTTGAATAAAAATAAAAGTATTAACAATACATGAATTAAAATGTTAAAATGACAAATTTTAACCTTCATAATAGTATTTAAAAAGTAAACAATTAAATTCATCCATTGCATACTACTACGTATGTATCAAACTAAAAAACAAGTAATATTTATAATACTGACATTACTAATTTTTATATTATTTGTCTTTACATTACAATCTATACAACTTGCCTCTAAACCAAACAATGCTATTGTAGGAGAGCTTAATTAATTGTCTCCAATAATCAAACACAACTTCTTTTCTTTTAGCAGGAAAACCTGTGGATTACAGTTGTCTTTTTGCAAAGATGGGGCAGTGGTAGTAGAGATAATTTATAGTGGCTAACTTAAAATAATTATCAGTGTTTGGTTGCTAAAAGACAGAGCATATTAGGTACTCCACTTAAATTATAGTATAAATTATTTGAGGAATGAGAATTTATTCAAATAATAGATAAGTATCAATTTTTTCGTACTTACCATTTTTCAGTGGTTGACTTAACAAACCAAAA
The DNA here is from genome assembly GCA_005239495.1 of Nicotiana undulata. Taxonomy (NCBI): domain Eukaryota; kingdom Viridiplantae; phylum Streptophyta; class Magnoliopsida; order Solanales; family Solanaceae; genus Nicotiana; species Nicotiana undulata. The sequence continues at coordinate 32,891 of ML255262.1, forward strand.
GGCTACTTCTTAGTTCTTGTACACTCCCTTGTTGACTTGGTCAAAGAATATATTTCAAGTAGGGGTGTTCAGAGTTCGGTTTGGATCGATTTTTTCCTAAAAAGAAACCAAACCAAGTAAGTCTGTTTTTTAAATATTAGAACCAAACCAAATCAAACCAATTAAGTCAGTTTTTTCTCGATTCGGTTTATGTCGGTTTTTCAGTTTTTTCGATTATTTGTCGGTTGTTTCTTAAATATAAGACATACACTACCAAACACATATTCCAGCAACCACATTTTTAACGTGATACTATCAAATCAATTGCCCTTTGAGAAATCTATTATTTATTAAAATATATTGATGATAATTGAATCAAATAGTGATGAATAATTTAAGGAATCAATTAAAAATAATTTTTTTTATACGTGAAATGGATTCTTACACTTAACAAAAGAAAACTACCAATCAAACTAGAATATAAAGGTAAAAAAATATACTAAAAGTGCAAACGATTAGCATTCACCATAAAATATTTGAAACCTTGTATAAACATATACATATATATAGGTGTAATAATAAATTTGAAATAGCTACATATAGTCGGTTTGGTTCGGTTATTTTTTTATTAAAACCAAAACCAAACCAAATTTAATCGGTTTTTAAAATTCAAAACCAAAACCAAACCAAACCAAAAAGTATCGGTTTTTTGGTCGGTTTGGTTTGATTTTCGATTTGGTTCGATTTTTCGGATTTTTATGAACACCCCTAATTTCAAGATAGAAGCAAAACATAGGAGATAAGTCAAGTATGAGAATCTTGAAGATTTGGAGAGTAAAATTTTAATTCTCAAATTAGTAACACAGCTCTCAGATAATAATTGAAGTATATGAAACTTGGTTGAATAGCTTCTTTAACTTTTTGGATTATTCATTTTCACAAGCGTTATATTTGAATTCATTCTATGTGTATGGTTAATAGAGATGATTTATATTTTTATTAGATGATGATTTAACGCAATTTATATTATTTATGCATAATATTTTGATCTAAGATCTTAGTTTTTTTGTTTTTCAGCAATGAGATATTCTTCAATAGAGTTAAGGTTCAAAATATAAAAAGATTAAATAATTTCAAGAGATAATAGAAAAACTTGTGGAAAGTAGATTTGTCTTTTTCAATATTTCTGAATCAAAATCTCCACGTCCAATTGCAATTGTCATTTTGAAAGTTGACTGTGTTAGTTAAAAATAGCTTTTTATAAGTAACATAAATTTTGCCTTTAACTCGTTATTAGGGGCAGATTTATAGTGAGTTTTCGGGAATCGGTATCATGTTGGGATTCTATATTTATATTTAGCTTGGAACCCAAAATAAAGCAATACCTACGGGCACTTTTCCTATTTCTCTTTTTCTTTTAAATTGAGAGCAGCCAAATATAAAAAAAATTGCTATTTGCCGAAAGTATCATCTTTGCCCAAATTAATTATCGTTCCTCTATCTGGTTATTAGTATACATTAATTTAAAATTACCAGGAATCGATAAGGTTTAAATCTTAAATTCTTCTTTGTTCGTTATGTGTGTATGAGCTACTTTAAAACTTGAGTTATTATTTGTTCTAGGTGGAACTTTAACCTTTAACAGTTACTTTAATAAGTTATTCCTTCTTATCATATTCAAAATTTCAAATGAAAACCGTTCCTCTTTTGTAATGCGTTTAATGTATGCTATCAGAGAACAAACCAGAATTTTAAAATTGCAAGCTTAATAACTACAAATATTGATTCTTTACTGAGTTAATTATTGATGGTCATTCAACTTTTGTGTTTGTTTCCCAAAAATTATTTTTCTTTTTTGTTACGTTAAATTTTTTAATTTTGTGTTCATTACTGAAAAGTCACTTTTCTTTCTTTTGTTGCACAAAATTATTTTACTTTGCTCTAGTTATCACAAAAGTCACATTTGTCAGATTTTATAATATTCTTACATGAAAAGTCTATTATGCCCATGATATTATATAAATCTTCATATTTATGTAATTCCTCCTATATTATATACTATATAATATATTTTTACCTAGGTATTTATTTATAGCTAAAATAACTTAGTATTATTTTATTTATTATTTTTATAATATATTTATATATTTAATTTTTCCTTAACGTTAATTTTCAAGATATATTGGTAGTGCTATTAAATTTGTCAGTAACTTTACAACTAACAAATCACGTCAACGTTCTTAACCACTTGTAACGACTCAACCGGTCATTTTACCTTCTATAACCTTGTTCCCCTAAATAAGACTCCTCATATGTGCTTTTACTGTTTTATGACTTGCGGGGATGGTTTCGGGATTTGGAAGGGTTCGGGTTGAAATCGGAACACTTGGTTCCTTAGTTTGGTTTTAAAAGATCATGTTTGACCTCAGTCAACATTTTTAGGACACAACCTCGGAATCGGGATTTGACGGTTCCAATAGGCTCGTACGATGATTTTGGATTTGGGTGTATGTTCGGGTGAGGTTTTGGACAACCCGGGAGCGTTTTGGCGCTTACAGTGAAAGTTGACTAATTGAAGGTTTAAAAGTTATTTTAATTTGGTTTGGAGTATGTTTTGAAGTAATCGAGGTATGTTTGGAATTTTGAGCCTGAGAATAGTTCTGTAGGGAAAAAATTAAAAATAAAATCAGTTAAGGAAAAATTAAATGTACGAATATACTATAAAAATAATAAATAAAATAATATTAAATTATTTTAGTTATAAATAAAATTCCTAGGTAAAAATATATTATATAGTATATAATATCAAGGCATAATAGACTTTTCAAGTAAAAATATTATAAAATTTGGCAAATGTGACTTTTGTGATAACTAGAGCAAAGTAAAATGATCTTTGTGTAACAAAAAAAAAATAGTAACTTTTGAGTAATAAACACAAAGTTAAATAACTTTTACATAACAAAAATAAATAAATAAAAATTTTGAATAAAAACACAAAAATTCAATAACCATGAATAAAATTAACTCATTCTTTGCTACTCAGTACTCACTGGTATTTGCAATGGCAAATAGTTTATTATTAAGATACTACCAATTCTATACAACAGATCCATCCATTAACTAACTGGATTTGTACAAAACTATCAAATAAAGGTCACAGTCATTTATTGACAAATGTGTATGATTTTAGAAATTTTGTTTGACTACCTCAGATCCCTATAATATCAAAAGGAATGAGTTTTCTAATTTTAAAATAGCGTCTTGGTGCTGATAACAGCAATTACACTTGCAAGCTGGAATCGACTATAAGACTCTTTTGGTGTTGATACAACAATAAAATTTTGCCTAACGAGAAAAAAGTATCGGTCAAATCAGATTGAGGATCAAGTCGTACGATGAGAGCAACTAGCAAATCATTACGAGTGATATGGTCGTGGTCGATCAGTAATCACATGAATTGAACAGCTCAGCGACTAGGGGTGTTCGTGGTTCGGTTTGTGTCGATTTTTCTCTAAAAAGAAACCAAACCAAGTAGGTCGATTTTTCAAATATTAAAACTAAACCAAACTAATTAAATCAATTTTTTATCGATTCGGTTTTTGTCGGTTTTCGGGTTTTTCGGTTGTTTATCATTTTTTTCTTAAATATTAGACATACATTACCAATTTCATAATTCGGCGACTACATTTTCAACGTAACACTATCAAACCAAATGCTATGTGAGAAATTTATCATTTACCAAGATATATTGATGATAATTGATTCAATAGTGATGAATAATTAAAATATTCAATTAAGTTCACATGAAACAAATTCATGTACTTAGCAAAAGAAAACTATCAATCAAACTAGAAGGCAAAGAATTAGCTAATTATAATTGCAAAGAACAGGACTAATAATACAAATGACTAACATGTACCATATTAGAAACTTTATATGAATATATATATGTGTGTGTGTAATAATAAATTTAAATAGCTATTTTTATAGCCAGCTTGGTTCATTTTTTTTTATTTTTATTAAAACCAAAATCAAACCAAATTTGATTGGTTTCTTAAGTTTAAAACCAAAAGTCCAAAACCAAACCAAACCAAACCTAAAAAGTATCAGTGTTTTTGGTCGGTTTTTCGGGTTTTTATGAACACCCCTATCAACGACCAATCGTGGTTGAGGTCGAGTAGTAGAACTAGAAATAACGGCTAGTTTTATACCAGGATCTTCAGAGGGAATATTCTACTTTTAGGATTCTTTGGGAATATCCCATATAAATAGAAAGAAGGGATGGAAAAGGGAGGAAGATTCCACATGATAATAACACTTGTAAAAGGATAAGCTCTAAGAGAAAATACAAAGAACTATTTTGAGCGTAGATTTTGTGAACTATTCTCCAACATTCGCGCATTCATCATTGTGAGATGAAGGAATCATTCACCTTCTTCAATATAGGTGAATCTTCCTCTCTATTTACATTTATTGTCATCTAATGTTATTTAATTCGTGACCTTTTCCATACTATTACATCCGATCACATTTATTGTTAACATTTCACTGAACTACACTATCATTTGTGTTATCCATCTCAGATCTAGAATTAATTAGTTCTAACTAGGATTGACCTGCCTTGATAACTTATTAATTAGTCTAACCAAAGGTTAGTATTTTTTGGTCAAACAAACAAAATGCGACAATATTTTGTCATTTAGTGCAATGAGGGATTGGGGGAAGACAATGTATGTGGATCAGAGAGATAGGATACAATAAATTGAATTGGATAGGACTCCTCTATAATTGCAGGGTTGGCTATGAAGTAGGTGATTGACCTAAATCCAAGTCATTTAAGAAGATAACAGAAAGCTGACGAAAAACAGCAAAATTTATGATGGAGTAATTTGATGTTTGCTCTCAAAGACAAAGGAATCACTTTCTAGAGAAACCATTTGGATGCTGACTAAAAGAAAGGCAGTGATAGTAAAATCTTTTCATTGATAACAGACAAATCCTTAAAGGCCAGCTAACGCAGGATTTGAAACTAAATGGACAATGGGCCGACTCCTCTAACAGTAATATCATCGTGATTGCAATTTCATCCTTTTTCGAAAGGGTAGATGCTTTTCTCCTCGATTCATCGAGATTTCAAGTTGATCTTCGGAGACAACTGAGAAACATTAGTGTAGCAGAGAGCTCCTAAGCGCAAAGGGTGTTCAGTCCTTTGAATCAATAAGACGAGGAGGGAGGAAAAGCAATTTGCATGGAATTGCAGTACCTATAGTTTCTACACCCAGAGAATTTAAGTACTTTGAAATGAAAATAAAGAGATCATTTCTGCCCACTGTCTCTAGTAAAATCATCATATTAAATTATTAATATAAACTTCACAATCAACAGTGTTCGTATTTTCCTTAGGTTAGCAATGATATAATTATATATTTTAGCCATTTATTAGACTCTAATTTACTGTATTTTAATTGAGTTTGAGCTTTAACCGCTAGTGTTTTGCACTAAATGTGTGTTTTAAGCCTTGTGGGAATGATTCGATCTATGTAGATGTTATGGAATGAATTCAAGCTATTCTGGAGCTTTGAAGTCTGAGTAAAAGCACAAGAATTAAGTTGGGATCGTGTTCGGGGATCAATGGATGATAGTGCACTTTAAGAACGAAATGAAGAATCGAGGAGGCATACCGTGCATTGTCCAGTAAAATGCACGTAACTTTTCGCTCACAAATCCGTTTGGACTCCACAATATATATGTGACGACCCAAAAGGTCATCCTGAGCTAACCAAGCTAAATCTGTGTTTTGAGGCTCCGAAAGCTTTCGTTAATCTCACCTTGATATGCGTGCGCAGCCCGGGCATGTAGCCGGGAAGCTTCTATGTGAAAATTTGATAAAAAATGGAATTTTTGGAATAATTAATTGAATAAAGCTGACTTCGGTCAACATTTTTGGTAAACGGACCCGGACCCGTGATTTGACGGTCCCGGAGGGTCCGTAGGAAAATATGGGACTTGGGCGTATGCCCGGAATCGAATTCCGAGGTCCCAAGCCCGAGAAATGAATTTTTAAAGAAAATTATTTTCTGAAAATAATAAAGGATTTTGAAAATGAATGATTAAGTGAAAACCGTGTTACCGGGCCCATTTTGAAAATGAATGATTAAGTGAAAATAATAAAGGATTTTGAAAATAATATATGTTATGTGACTTATCTGTGGAATTTGGTGTAAAAAGGACTTAATATGACGAGTTTCAGATAAAAATTGGAAAAGTTAAGCTTTATGAAGTTTTTAAGAAAATCTATGAGTTTGATGATATTTTGATGATTTTTGATGATTCGAAAGATTGAATAAGTCCGTAGGATGTTTTGGGAGTTGCGTGTGTTTTTGGTTTTGAGCCCCGAGGGCTCGGGTGTGATTCGGGTAGGTGTTCGGGGTGTTAAACCATGGGAAAACACTGCTGGTGCACATTCTTCTGATGTGCCCACACATGCGAGCCCAGAGCCGCAGGTGCGAGACCGCAGGTGCGACACCAAGTTCGTAGGTGCGGTCCCCCTCGCAGGCGCAAACCAAACGCCGCAGGTGCGGCTTCGCAGGGGCGTCAATTTTTCCGCAGGTGTGGCCACTTCTGGGCCTGACCCAAGTCCGCAGGTGCGACCATTTTTTCGCACCTGCAATACCGCAGGTGCGAGCCTTCCTTACGCAGGTGCGAGATTCGCCCAGTGATTTTTTTTCTTAAGTCCAAAACAGACCCATTACAGGATTTTTCATATTTTTCACCTTCTTCTTCTTCTCCACAGCCCCTTAGCCATTTTTGAAGAGTTCCATCACTACAATCTCAGAGGTAATCGATTCTAACACCAATTCCTTCCACTTTTCTTCCATTAACACTAGAATCTAGGCCTAAAATCATGAAATCAAAGTAGAAATTAGAGGTTTTGGGTAGAGTTAGGTCTTTGGGGATTTTTGGTGATTCAACCTCAATTTGGGGTCGGATCTTAAAACAAATTATATATTCTAACTCATGGGGTTATGGGTGATCGGGTTTTGGTCCGAACCTCAAGTTTGGACCAAGCGGGCCCGGGGTCGAATTTTGAAAATTTTGGAAGAAATGCTAGGAATTGTATATTTAGGCTATGGGATTGTATTAATGAGTCAATATTGATATTATTAAATTGATTATGGTTAGATATTATCGTTTTGGAGTCGAATTCGAGAGGGAAGGCGGTATTAGAGGCTTGAATTGCATTTTTGGACCAAGGTAAGTGTCTTGCCTAACTTTGGTGAGGGAATAGGTATTGTGCCCTATGTGCTATGTGTTTTATCATGTCCAATGCATAGGTGAGGTGACGAGTACCTATGCATTGTGTGTCAAGTATGCCCGTGAGTCCGTTTTGCTTAATTATTTGTTATTACCTCAATGAATATTGTGTTATGAAGTAGTTCATTTGGAAAAGTGTTTAACCGTGGAGACCTACATGATTAAGAATTGTGTTGTGATGTCCTAGTGGAGGACCCAAATCTTTAAGTTAGGTACTCGTAAGGAATTGGTTATAGCTGAGACCCTTGTCGGGCGAATGTGTTGATTTTAGTTGTTATTCCCCATGTCGGGTGGTTATGAATTGAGAGTTCGGTATTTGATTTCCTTGCCAAGTTGTTATTTATTGTTGATTTTACTTGGGTGAGGAAGAGAGTAAATCACGAAAGGTGATGTCGTGCCATTCATTCATATCATTCATTATTTATTTATTGCAATGTGAGGAAGAGAGTAAAGCACGAAGGGTGATGTCATGCCATGTTTACATTTATTGCAAGCACGAAGGTTAATGTCGTTCCATGATTACATTGATTACAACATACATTGAATTGGTGAGGAAGAGAGTAAAAGCACGAAGGGCGATGTCGTGCCATTGTTATCATTCAAACATGTCATTCATACCTTATCAGTTTTCGGTGAATTGTTTCTTTTCTTACTTGGTGTTAATTAACTGCTCTATCTTATTATTATTTTCCCTTTATCTGCTCTCGTTCCCCGTATATGACTGTTATTCTTCCTCGCTTTGTTATCTGTATTTTGTGTTGTAGAATAGGACATGTGAACGTTATTTGCTAAGTCTAGTCTCGTCACTACTTCGGCCGAGGTTAGGCTCGACACTTACTCAGTACATGGGGTCGGTTATACTGATACTACACTGCACTTCACTATGTTGTGCAGATTCCGCTTCCGGACCCCGTGGACCGCTCTGAGGGAGTCACCTTCAGTCCACATAGAGATTCAAGGTATACCACTGGGGTTCGTAGGCCCTGGAGTCTCTCCTGCTATTAGTATCCTATTGTCTTATTTCTCCTTCCGTTCTAAAGACAATATCGTATTTCTTTCAGACTTGTATTTAGTATTCTTATAGACAGTCCATGAGGTTGTGACACCCCAGTTTTGGGATTTTGCGATGTTGTTATCTTTATTATGTCATTATGCGCTCTTCGGAGTATTACTACATTTCTGCTGTGAAACTTTTGAAGTGGTTCTGGTTATTTCGGTAAGGGTTTGAAAGGTAATTGCTTTATTACTGTCAAGTTGTTTTAAAAATGTCAAGATGTTGTGTACGTTGGTTTGTCTAGCGGGTTCAACGTTAGACGCAGTCACGGCCTGAAAGGTGGGATTTCGGGTCTTGACAATATCGTTGGAAAGCTATTTAAAAAGGGCTACAAGTTTTGTGTTTCGCTTTTTTCCAAATTTCTACAGTCGCGCGCCGCGGTGTAAATTGTTGTTGCCCTCAAATTGTATGCTCTCTGAAGTTCCCCACAAACACACCGCGTGGCGCGTCGCCCCATGGGGCGCACCTATGCAAATTTTACAGAGCTAGATTCCTATTTCGCGCGGGAGAAGGTGTTTTCGTCTGGGCCCGACCCTACTTGGTATAAATACATGTAAAAGCGTTATTTTTGGAATTTTGGACAGACTTTTGACCTAGGGAGAGCACAGAGCCGCCGTGGAGGCCGGTTTCATCTTTTCTTCCACCAAATTTAGTATTTTTTATGTTTCTTTGTATGATTTGTTGTTTGGCTACCATGTCTATGTGGAGCTAAAACTTAATGTTCTAGGGTTGTGGTTCCTTCATGACTATTGTTATTCGGATATTGAGTTTGCTTTCTTGATTTATCGTTTTAGTTTATTTATTCAATCATGCGCTTAATTATTTGATTGCTTGATCACTAATTGAATACAATCTACGAATCTAGAGTTGAACTCGAAAGTGGGAATTCTAGATCACATATAGGATTGAGTAGAGGAAGATCTTGAACCTGGGCATCGGGGAATGAATTCGCGGTTAGGATAGATGTATTCCTAATTGACTTGGTTGGTTGATTTACAGGAATTATAAATGTGTTTTTGTTAGTTCTAATTCCATAGACATATAGGTGTTAGGTTAGCTTGAATAGGCGAGTAAGAACTCGATAGATTCTTATGAGCAATATTAACCATATCAACCAATAAACCAGATAAAGTAATCACTCAATTCAATTGAAGAATACAAAATGATTGTTAGATAGCCCATAATCCTAGATCGTTTTCATCGCACTGATAACATAAAAACCTGCTATCCTTTTGTTCAGAGTTCACTATTTATTTTTCTTTATTTTAATTAGTTTAGAATCAATACTTCTAGGTTTAATTCTTGTTTAGATAGTTAGGATAGTCTAATTTAGTTAATAGTTAATCACAAGCCCACGTGGGTTTGACATCCGACTTTTAGTCACTTATTACTTGGCGACCACGTATACTTGCGTGTGCGTTTGGCCGCAACAGTTAGGGTGGTCAGTTCACCACCCTTTGTTGAAAAACTACACTGCTTATATAGGTAAAATATTAGATTTTAAAAGTACATAACATATAATGAACACCCTTTGTCGGATTTTATTTTTACTTATTTCAAGTTTGAACACCCTTGAGAAAATTTCTGACTTCACCACTGATTAAAATAATTTGTAGCTCTATCTCATTGGACATATGTCTGATCCATATTGGTAATTTAGAAAGCCAATCTTAGTATTGATCACGCTCAATTGTGTCTTATAAAAAGACCAAGTGGGCGTTGCAAATATAATCTGAGTATTTAGCCCAAAGTCGAATCCCACGGGAAATTAACCTATCAATTATTGTTGTTAGACTACTCGATTCTCAATAATCAATTTCCCAAAGGTTATGAATATAACTTTTCGGTATTTTTACTACTACAGCTGAATGAAATTAAATAAACTAAAAGACAACTAATATTGAGGTGTAAGCATATGCGATAAGGGTCTAAGGTTATGGTTTCCCCCGTTGATGGAATCCCTTCTTGTATATTTCCTATAGTTTTGGCTTAATTATCTCTATCAATCATGAACACCCAGGCTATCATAAATCTCTCTCAAGTAATTATGATAATTATGCCAACTTCCACAAGCGATCTAAACTCACATTACAACATACATCATCTACTGGTAGAAAAGAACTTGCTACAGATAAACATAAGGGTCACACACCTTAAGACAACCCGCAGGAAATACCCTTGCCTGCTTAACCTCAAAAGATACCTCCCTATACACTTTCGAAAATCATAGCTATCACGCAATCGTTATACCTTCCTACATTAGAACACAACCACTGCCTGCCACCAAGACATCCCATTAAGCGGTATAAAAACCTGAAGTTGATGGAAATACTAACACTGGGGTTGTGGTCAAGGAATCTTAAGCTTCTGGAAGCTTACTCACACTCGTCTGACCACTTGGATACCTTCACTCGACATCACGTGTCCCAAGAATTCTACTGAACTAAGCCAAAAATTTCCCACTTGGAGAACTTTGCACAAAGCTTCTCCTCCCTACACCCTTGTAATACCATCATCAAATGTTGATTATGTTATCACTGGCTACGAGAGTACGCCAGGATTCCATCCATAAATACAATAACAAAGGAGTTATAATACGGCTGAATACACCGGCAATCAAATACATAAATGCCAATGGATCATTGGTCAGCTCAAAAGACATCATCGGGATCTCAGAACATAACATGATAACCCACTTCACTCCACAACTAACTACATGAGAGGTCCTTCACTACTTATAACTCGAACCCATATTATAACTCAATACAGAAGGCAAATAATCAATGGTTCTTGCAACATCTCTCGCCAATTCATTTTGTCACAATCAAACAACTTGAACACATCTAACTGTCAAGCACACTCACCACGTAGTCATCTAGTCACAAGGTTTCATCAATAAGGACACCACAGACATATAAGTCCCCCAACATATGTGCTCACCCAAATGAAATATCAACATTCAAGCCACAGACAAAATCCGGCCTCAAGTCCTTCCGACTGGCCCATTATTAACACGTTAAAAATCACATCTCATCCATGGAAGTCACAAGTTATCGACGCACAACTGATACCAAGCGCTCGCGTGCGCATTCGAATACATGAAAGGAATTCAAAGAGTTACGCTTTTGGCAGAATAAATGGATTCGCACTATAAGAATTCAAGAATGTGGAATGTTTCCTAAAAGTTCTGCAGCCTCTCGAAGATAAGTACAGACGTCTCCGTACCGATCCGCAAGACTCTACTAAACCTGCTCATGACCGTTGAGTTCTATGCAACCTAGTGCTCTGATACTAACTTGTCACGACCCCGAATCCTAACAGGTCGTGATGGCGCCTATCGTGGAACTAGGCTAGCCAACCATCAC
>ML255262.1:46339-67968 GCA_005239495.1 Nicotiana undulata
GGTGCATAGTCCGGGGTTTCATACCCTCAGGACAGGATTTAAAGACATTACTTACCTCAAAACTAGCCCGAAACTACTCCGCAATGCGCTTGCCTCTCGAATCAACCTCCGAAGGTTCCAAATCTACCAAGTTCAGATTTTTATCATCAATATGGGCTTAAGGAACAATTTCCAATCGAAGGATATCAATTTTACTCAAAAATCCGAAACCCGGCAAAACCCGACCCCTGGGCCCGCATCCCGAAACTCAGATATTTTTACAGAAAAATATTCTTCGTCTTCCCATGATTCCGTACATATAAAGAACACCAAAATAGGAGTCCGTTTGACCCCTCAAATCGACCCTCGAAGGTCTCATAATCTCATGCCCCAAAATCCTATTTTTCTACTGTTTTTCATGAATTAAAGGCTGAGATTATGGTCTATAATCACTCATAAACGAGTTTTAATGATCAAAATACTTACCTCTGTGATAACCAATGATTTTCTCCTCCAAAATTCGTCCAAGAAGCTCCTTGTCCGTACACCAATGGTGAAATAAAGGTTTAAGTCGCGGAAGGGCTTTTTAATTAACTGCCCAGGTATTTATTCTCTGCGATCGCAGCCTTTCCCCTGTGATCGCACAGTGTTCCTCAGTTTACCTCCGCGATCGCATCTCAAGACTCGCGACCGCACAGTGTATTTTTCGGACAACCTCACGCGCCCAAATTACCTTGTGCGATCGCACCCTCACCTACGCGATCGCACTGCTTTATTTCCTTCTACTCTGCGATCGCATCTCTACACCTGCGATCGCACAGAGCATTTTTCACCTGCCCCAAATTAACTCTCTGCGATCGCACTACTTCTCTGCAATCGCAGTAAACACCAGAAAACCAACAATTGTTCTAAGTCCAAATGAGTCCGTAAATCACCCGAAATCAATCCCGAGCCCCTCGGGACCCCAACCAAACTTACCAACATATCCCATAACATCATTCAAACTTAGTTGCACTCTCAAAACACCAAAACTAACATCAAAACACCAAATTTACATCGGATTCAAGCCTAAGAACTTTGATATTTCTAAAATTCACCAATGATGCCGAAACTATCCAAATCAACTCCGATTGACCTGAAATTTTGCAGACAAGTCCAAAATGACATTACGAACCTGTTCCAACTGTCGGAATTCCATTCCGACCCCGATAGCCTATTTTCCACTGCCGACCCGAAATCGCCAAAAACTAACTTTCGCCAATTCAAGCCTAATTCTACACCGGACATCACAAAATTATTCTGAACACACTCCTAAGTCCCAAATCACCTAACGAAGCTATCCGAGCCATAAAATCCGCATTCCGAGGTCGTTTACCAATAAGTCAACTCTTAGTTGACATTTCCCATTTTAAGGCTATTTTTAAGGACTAAGTGCTTGAGTTCTTATTTAACCATTCCGATTTCAAGCCTATCAACTCTAACACATTAAAAATAGAATAACCAATCTATAATGAGTCAATAACAACAGTTCTAATGCAGGTTTCACGTAACGACAGACCGGGTCGTTACAAAGATAGAGTATAAATATACACTAAACTCGTGAATTTAGCCTATTATCAAGTATCATCTTAAATAGATATAATGAAGCACTTCAGATACTAATATTATTTTAATAGAAAAAATGGCATTTACCCCTTTCTTAAAAAACTTACAAGAAAAGAAAGAGAAAATACCAAGTTTGAACTAACATAACTACATAGAATAAATTACATTACAATATTGTAATAAATGTGAAAAAGTCAAAGAAAGACCTACATTCACTCAAATTCAGGAAAATGAGAGGCAAATTATTGTACCTCCTAATATTTAGATCTCCCAATCACGTGTCCTAAAATTATCGGTGTAATAGCAGAATTCAACTAATTATTTTCAACAAGAAAAGTTAGTGAATTCTCCATTAGACAGGGTGTTTTCTTTGTTATTTGTTTAATCTCAATAACAAAGAGAGGTTAGATATTATAAGTGGGAAGAAGATCTTTCTTGTTGAAGTTTTTTTCTCTGCTATTTCTAACTCAACAAAAGTTATTGAGATTGAATTTTCAGGTGTTCAAAACAAAAGCAAAGAAGACATCAAAAAGAAAGAAAAAAAAAATAGAGAAGGATGGCATTCACAGGAACATTGGATAAATGCAAAGCTTGTGATAAGACTGTTTATTTTGTTGATTTGTTGACTGCTGATGGTATATTTTACCATAAATCTTGCTTCAAATGCAGCCATTGCAAAGGCACTCTTGTGGTGCATTTTCTTTACCTTTTCTTGTTTTTAAATATATGTTCCTTGTCGCAACATGGACGGTGAAAATTTACGTATATAATCGATTCAACTTGGTTGAAATTGAAGCATCGTATATGTTGTTTTTGTCGCAACATCCATATTACCTTCTATCTCCTTCAATAGTTAAGTATGGTTATGGAAAGGGACCAAAGGCACCCTTTTCCCATACCTCAATAAATATCACAAACAACTATATCTTAATCTCAAGCAAGTTAAACCCTACTATGTTTAAACCCGTTATATATTATGTATTGCGATAAATTAATTATAATTTACTAAGTTACGTTAGTTGTCAAACTATCACAACCTTCTTCTTTGCGGACATTCAACCACAATAGTGCAGGCTCCACATGCGTGACAAATTTCTCATTTTCCTTGCACTTATAATTAGAAAATTGGTGTACACCTTGCATTTGATATAGGGTCATTTTTGGCCTAATATATTCGTAATTTCAAATACATTGTGGCTTAAGACTATTATGTACTTAACGAATTTGAATGTTTGTTTAATTGATCATCGTGAATTCAAGGACCAAATTACCCTTGTTTTTAATGCTTCTCCTTTATATTTTCTTTTTCATTTTATGTTGTTACATGGTATAATCTGGCATGTAATATAAAATTATAATGTTATTTAGATGAGCAACTACTCTTCCATGGATGGAGTCCTCTATTGCAAGACTCATTTCGAACAACTTTTTAAGGAGTGTGGAAATTTTAGCAAGAACTTTCAGACTTGTAAGACATACTTTCCAATAGATTATATTATATATTTATTAAGATTCTTTCACAGTCAATTTAATTATTTATTTTTACTAATTATTTTTTTTCATGTAATTAAACATTTCAGCAGCTAAGTCTGAGAAGGAACATGCACTGGTATGTTCTGCTTGTATCACACAACTCATGATATTTCTACATAATCAATTTAAAAAGAACAATTTTAATTAGCTTTGGTTTTACATGACATTGCAAATGCAAAATTTTCTATTTTATTTTTTCCATCAAAACCCCCCTAAATTATAGATTTTTTGTGCAGACAAGGACTCCAAGCAAACTCTCCGCCATGTTTTCTGGAACACAAGATAGATGTGCAACCTGCAATAAAACTGTCTATCCACTTGAAAAGGTTAATACCATTTATTTAGATAAAAACCCACTAACTATTTAAAGTCATTTTCTAAGATTTTTTTATGAGAAAATCATGTTTAGGTGTTTTATTTACTACAATAAAAGAGAGAAAATGACTTTCCTGACCTATGGCAAAAAACTCATTTTATCTCTTATTATCTTTAACTTTTAACTTCATATTACTTGCTCTTACGAATATTTTGGTGTTATTATTATTTAATATTACTCAATACATTTATCGAAACAACTCTCTATTTAGCTAATAATTTCATTAATTTTTAATATATATTTTTCCGAGAAATATCTTA
Source organism: Nicotiana undulata (assembly GCA_005239495.1). Lineage (NCBI taxonomy): Eukaryota > Viridiplantae > Streptophyta > Magnoliopsida > Solanales > Solanaceae > Nicotiana > Nicotiana undulata. The sequence continues at coordinate 50,093 of ML255262.1, forward strand.
CCAACCAAACATTGAAAAACATGGTTTAAGAAAAATATCTTTCGGAAAAAATATTTGAAAAACGACTTATGTCGTATCAAGTGCACTCTTAGGAGAAAAGTGAATAAGATCGGTAAAATGCAACGATATGACTGCTACTATCTCTCAATTTCAAACATGTTAGAATCGGCTATATGAATCATCATAAGAAATTAGTAAAATGGATCTTGAAATTGTATCTCAGGTGACAATGGAAGGAGAATCATTTCATAAGTCATGTTTCAAATGTGCTCATGGAGGTTGTCCACTTACTCATGCAACTTATGCTTCACTTGATGGAGTCCTTTATTGCAAGAACCATTTTGCTCAACTATTCATGGAAAAAGGCACTTATCAACATGTTCTTGAAGCTGCAAATCATAAAAAGATTAATGTTGAATCACCACCTAATAATGAACCTGAAGATGATGAGGCTACTAAGGAAATAATTGATGAACAACGAGAAAAGGAACCTTATGAGAAGGAAGAGTCACAAGAATCCTAAAATATTGGATCAAATCATTTTCTTAAAACAAAATCCAAATTGTTTGTGTTTCTCATCAGTAAATAAAGCTTTTCTTTTCTTTTTGTGATCAATAGACAAACTTTCTTCCTTATTGTAAACATATTTCTTGCCTGGAATTTTCTTTCTATATTTACGCCTTTTAAATTTCGAGCTTGTACACATGCTAAAAAGATATACTCTTTATGATATAAAATTGATCGTAAATAATGGGACATTGATTTCAAGTTATATGATGGTATTTGACTAGCCACAAGTATTAAGAAAGTAAAAAAGATTTAAAAATTTTGATGTCTAAAATATGTCATTGCAAAAAGTAAAAAGTTTAAATTAAATTATTTTTAAATATAAGAAAATATTTTTCGGGACAAATTATGTCACGACCCAAAATCCACGAGGGTCGTGATGACGTCGGACACCACTGTCAGGAAAGCCAATCATTAAATAGTTGAATTAAATTTCTGTTTTAGTATTTTGAAATCGTTACTTTTCGCTTCGTTTTGTAATAATCAAATAAAATTTACTGAGTAACTATCGATATTTTAACAATTCATTTAACAAATATATCCCAGAACCGAGTGTCACAAGTGCACGAGCAAATTTCTAGGAAATATACATATAATATAATATTTGTCCCGAGTACAAACTGGACAAAGAAATAAAAATACAGTGTTACATATCTGAGGGAGACTCTGCCGGCTGCGGGTCGTCTCGGAATGGTGCAACTCGTCTATGTCTCTAGGTCAGTCAAATCACTGCGTCAAACAGGGCCACTAGCTATGAATGTACATGTGCAATAAAAATGCACATCAAATGTAGCATGAGTACGAAAACAATGTGTACTCAGTAAGTATCCCGCCTAACCTCGACGAGAGGTTGAGTTTGACACTTGCTAGAGGTCAATTTAATAATATCAAGGGTAACACTAAGCATGAATATCACAGGCAATTAACAAGTAATGATAGGAAATGATATCTTCTTTTCACATTTTTACAAATCTTAGAATCTTCGTCATTTCTGTTGACAATTTCTAATTCCAAGCTAGTAAACAGTTTAAAATCACATAAGGTACGCATCAAATATCATGCGCAAGCAATGCCGAGGGTCGAACGACCCGAACCAACAATAATAAATTTGCATTGCCGAAGGATCGAACGGCTCGAACCATAGATGCATCTATTACCCCCGCTCGCGAACTATTCTGCGACTCGAGTCACATATAAATAATAGATTTACCCTGCTCGTGAATCATACATGCGACTCGGGTATCCGTACAGATACACACATTCAAATAATACATCAGGAAATCATCAGGAAATATTTAGTCAAGGAAAAGATAAATTCTCTTTTTATACGATTAAGATAATGAAGTTTAACCGACTTAAATATTCATTTACTAATTCGATGATGTTAAACAGTCTAATTGTTTTATCAACAAAATTATAAGTATAACAAGTAAAGCATGCTAGTGGGTCCTAGACTACCCAGACACAAACATAATAGTAGCTACGCACGGACTCCCGTCACCTCATGTACGTAGCCCCCACAAATAGTAGCACATATGTAATTAGTTCACCTATGGGGACAATTACCCCTCACAAGGTTAGAAAGGAGACTTACCTCGCTCTGAAGATTCGTAAACGGATTCCAAGCCCTTCCGATGACTCAAATGAATGCACAACGTCCCAAAACTAGCCAAATAACGGGCAAACCAATGAAAATATATGAGTAAATTCAGCTAATCCTCTTATCCACTGACAAAGAATCTTGTATAAAAAGCATCTATGTAAGCACGACGAGGAAGGGTATTTTGAATCTCGATCAAAAAAGATTGAAAAGTCACTTTTAAGCCCAAGTGCAATCAAACTAGCAGGAAATGAAAGCAGAAATGGATATGTGTCACTGTCTGTATGCTTGTCTTCAAAAATCAATCAACCAAAGAAGCAATCAACAAATCAAGTTGAGGTATCAAAGTCTATCCTCTCTCGATACAGAATCTAATGTTTTGAGAAAAAAAAACAATACAAAAATTTCTCATATCGAATTAGAAGTTCCATGCTATTATTACTTAGAATTCATATGGCGAAGGCGTCTAATACTTGTAACAATTCAATTTATATAATTTTCCAATTCCGTTCTGAAAGTTGACAAAATTGCCCTCGGGCCCACATGCCCGGACTCCTAAATTTTTCGAAAATAAAGATTACCTGTAGCCTCACGAATTCAAGTATATAATTAATTCTCAATTCCATGCCCAAATTCGTGGTCTAAATCCAAAAATGCAAATTCTAGGTTTTTCTTCAAAATTCCCAACTTTCCCACAAATTTTCATGTTCAAATCCATGTATAAACCATGTATTTAATTTGGAATAAGTAGAAACAACTTACTTTGACATAGATGACGAAAATCCCCACTTTAAGACACTTCACTGCCTAGTCTGACCTTTTATGCGATCGCGGGATCTCCTTCGCGATCGCGAAGGCTAAACTTTGCTGCCTCCATATTTTGCACTATGCGATCACACTCCACTCCATGCGATCGCGTAAGCCATTCCCATCGACCTCCTAATTTTCTTCTATGCGATCGCACACACCTACCTGCGATTGCATAAGCTAAAAATCCAGCAGCCCCCAAATTCTTCTTCGCGATCGCACTCCCCTACCTGCGATCGCATAAGACAAATCCAAGCCCTCAAATTTCGTCTTTGCGATCGCATACCAACGACCGCGATCGCGATGCACTCCAGTGGCACCAGAAAACAACATCAACAAAACAGGGAAAAATGGTCTGAAATCACCCCGAAACACACTCGAGGCCCCCTGGACCCCATCCAATCACACGACTCAGTCCCATAACATCCCACAGACCTGCTCGTGGCCTCAAATCACATCAAATAATGCCGAAACCACTAATCTCTCTCCAATTCAATCTTTATGAACTTTGAAATTCAAACTTCTACATTTGATGCCAAAACCTATCAAATCACGTCCGATTGACCCCAAATTTTGCACACAAGTCACATTCAATATTACGGACCTGCTCCAACTTTTGCAATTGCATTCCGACCCTGATATCAAAGTTTCCACTTCCGGTCGTATTTGTAAAAAACCTTCAAATTTCTATCATTAGCCAAATGACTTCAAAATAACCTACGGACCTCCGAATTCACTTCCGATCACACTCCCAACTCCAGAACCACCATACGGAGCTATTCCTAGACTCGGAATCTCAAACGGACATCGATATCACTGAAATGCACTTCAACCCAGACTTATGAAATTTCTTCTAAAATGCTAACTTCTTCAATATGCGCTGAAACGCTCCCGGATCATCCAAAACCTGATCCAAACATACGCCCAAGTCTGAAATCATCATACGAACCTGCTGGAACCTTCAAATCCTGATTTCGAGGTATTTTACTCAAAAATCCAATCTTAGTCAATTCCTTCCACTTAAGGCTTCCGAAATGAGAATTTTCTTTCCAAATTATCTCTAAACTTCCCGAAATTCAATTCCGACCACACCTGCGAGTCATAATACCTGAAACAAAGCTGCTCACGACCTCAAACTACCGAACAATGAGCTAGAATTCAAAACGACCGGTTGGGTCGTTACAAATTAAAACAAAAATCGTGTCATATAAAACGAGATATTTTTGTTTTCCTTTCTTTTAGTGAAAAATGCAAAAAAGAAATATGTTTAGAGTTTAGACTAGGGGTATCAACTGGGAGGGTTGAGCCGATTTTGGGCAGGTTAAAATAGGCTAGGTCAATCAATGGGCGGGTTTGACCCGTCCAAAAGTTACTTGGACTGGGATGAGAGGGGTCAAAAGGCACTAAAGTTTGGGTCATAGCCGAGCACTCCTAACTCTTACCAAAATTTAATTAATATATTTTATTTTCTTATAAATTATATAATTACTAAATAAGACATTTTTCTTTTATTATTGTCATATATAACATATCAAACAAAAAATAATTATTTCTTAGATATTTTGACAAAGTTACCCATGGATCAATTTGGGCTAAAAGTTTAATTTTAGATGGATTGAGATATGTTGGTTTAAGGTAGATAAAGTACAGAAATAGCCAATTTAAACTCAAACTTACCAACCTCTAGCCCAAATTAGACACTTACCAAAAGTAGCCGAAAATTAGAGATACACGCAAGGAAGGATTCTTCCATCCGAGAATCACACTAAAGATCTTACTTCCTTCGCTGTTTTTCAAGTGTATCAATTTCACAGAGACCTACATTCTGTAAATCACGACATTCTCTCCCAAAAAATTCTCAAAAGGATCTCCAAATTTCACTCAAAAATTGATAAATTTCACTGTAGATGTAACAATTTCCTTTGGCGATTTCTCTGTAGATACAACTTTGATTAAGGAACTACGAACTACAATCAAAATCAATCAAGAAATTCGTGAGTTTTGACCTAATTTCAGGTACTTAAACGGCGAATTTATCAATTTTTATTCAGTATGATGGTCGATGGTATGTTAACTACAGTTTTATAGATTACAATGTCGATGTAGTAATAGTTACTTCAAATATAAGTTTTAACAATTTTGTGGACGTGATTTCGAAACAACTTATGATAGATACTTTATCGAATGTTATTGAAATCAAATACACTGTCCAAAATGGTTTCCCGCCGATAGTGATATGCAATAATAGGGGTGTACGTATATCTTGAGCTGAAATATAGCTCATAATTTACAATGTATCCCCTTTGTAAAACATCGAGTGAAAAGGATATAGATATCATCTGCTACAATTCAAATTCTGACGTACTTTCCTCAGAGCGTGCACAAAGCTCAGTTATACAGGAGAGATACAATGGAGATACAATTAATTTGATTGAGTTTGGTGATGGAGAATACTGGCAGGATACAAAATCTAATGAAAATACAATAATAACTAACCCTCAACACATAGATATAGAAGAAGGTCAAATTTATAAAGATAAGGCTACGATAGCCAATGTCATGGTGCACTTGGCAGTAAAGGAAACATTCTAGTTTAAGGTGCATAGATCAAGTGAAAGCAATTATCAAAATATTTACTATATAATTATGTATCTCAATGTATATCGTAGTTGATGTTAGAATCATAATTGTAACGACCCGACCAGTCGTTTTACTTTCTAGAACCTCGTTCCCCTAAATAATAATCCCCATACATGCTTTTACTATTTTATGACTTGTGGGGATGGTTAGTTCGAGGTTTGAAAGGGTTCAGGTTGAAACTGGAACACTTGGTTCCTTAAGGTTGGCTAAAAAGGCCAAGTTTGACTTCGGTCAATGTTTTCAATAAACGACCTCGGAATCGGAATTTGAAGGTACCAATAGGTTTGTATGATGATTTCGGACTTAGCGTATGTTCGGATCGGGTTTTGGATGACCCGGAACGTTTCGGCGCCTAATAGTGAAAGTTAGTTCTTTGAAGGTTTTGAAGTTCTTTAAATTTGGTTTGGAGTAGTTTTTGGTGATATCGAGGTTCAAATGGGATTCCGATATCAGAAGTAGTTCCGTATGGTGATTTAAGACTAGCACACAAAACTTGGTGTCATTCTGAGTAGTCTAAGTATGATTCGGCTCGTTCAGAGCAATTTGGAAACGTGAAGTTCATATTTTGATTCAATTTGGTTTTGGGATGTGATTCTTGGTTTTGTTGTTGTTTTACGCATTTTAAGAGTTCGAGCAAGTACGTATTATGTTTATAGACTTGTTGGTGTAGTTAGACGGGGTCGCGAGTGGCTCGGGTGTATTTCGGATCGCCCGGAGTTAAGTTGAAAACAACAAAGTTTCTATTCTGGTTTCCTTCTTCGCGAACGCGGACAGACCCTCGCGTTCGCGATGAAGGATATGGGGACTGAAAGTTTTTTTCCTTCGCGTTCGCATATGCAGGGTCGCGTTCACGGAGGCCTGGGCCCTTTGTCCTTCGCGTTCGCATTGGTCAGGCCGCTTTCGCATAGAAGCTTGGGCCTGGGCAACCCAGTTTCCTTATGCGTTCGCGTATTGGGCCCCGCGTCACGAGTAGTAGGTGGCCCAGTGCATCGCGTTCGCATGGATCCTCACACGTTCACATAGAGCCTTTGCCAGGTCTCCTCATTTTAGCCATCGCAATCGCGAGAGCTTGGTTGCGATCGCGTATAAGGACCCCTGGCAGAATCATCTTTTAAAAATGGGACTTTGGCTATTTTGGCTCATTTTCTTTCATCTCTTGGGCGATTTTGGAGCCTTTGGATAGGGGTTTTGACCTAGCACTTTGAGGTTGGTAACTTCTACACAATATGAGTTAATACATAGTTTTAGGTGTATATTATAACATGTAAATAAGTAAAAATCATGGGTTTGGGTGAAAACCTAGTTTTTTTTTATTTATAAAAATGGGATTTAACCACGAAATTTGTTATGGAATTTAGTGAAAATCATATATTTGAGTTCATGAGGTTATGGGTAACAACTTTCTTCGAAAATTTCCAGAATCCGGGCACGTGGGCTCGGGGGTGAATTTTTGGGGTTCATCAAATAGGATTGGAAAATCACTATAATAGTTAGGATATGAGCTTTTGAACATGTATTGATTATTTTATATAACATTTGACTAGTTTCGAGCCGTTTGACACCAAATTGAGGGTTTGAGCACAATCTTGGACTGGAACGTAGGCTTTGAGACGAGGTAAGTCTCTTTTCTAACCTTGTAAGAGGGAATTAACCCCATAGGTGAATTGGTTAATATGTGCTCCTATTTGTGGGGGCTACGTATGCACGAGGTGACGAGAGTCCATACGCGCTACAAATTATGTTCATTTACGGGTAGTTTAGGACCCATACCATGCTATATTTACGATATTTGCATCCTACTTGTTAACTTAATTGCTTAAATCATATTGGAACCTTACAAAGTAATGGTAGAAATGTAACGACCCGACCGGTCGTTTTGCGTTAATCAGACCTCGTTTTCCTAAATGAGATTTATTTTGAATTTATAAGTATCACGCTATTTCAAACAAGGGATAAGTAAATTTGTGAATGTGAGAGGATAAGAAAATTGAAAAAAAATGAATGATTTTCGTCAAGGTTTGATATTTTGGAATAAAATACGGCCCGAGCTAATATTCCCGGTAATTATGAACTAGTACCACCTGACCATGATAGTAAGATATATAAGATATGTTAAAAGTGAATAGTATCCTAAGTAATTTGAGATAATTCTTAATTATGCGGATAAAGATATTTTTGGAGCTGACACATGGCATTAAGCCAAGTCAAGTGGCACTAAAATGCATGATGAGTCAAAAGATGAAAATTGCCACGTAAGGGTCTTCTTTGGAAATGTGAATTAAAGAAGACCATTAACATTATCCAACCTCATGTATAAGGAGCATTCATCACCATTTCTTGAAATCTTTTTCTCTTGTCCAAAGGAAGTGACTTTTTGGAACTTATCAAATTAATCGTTATACAAATATGTACATGACCAAAAAAGCAATTGGGAAAGAGATCGTAGTCTACCCTTAAACATGGAAAAGAATCATCTTTCTTCCATTGCCAATGACGTTCTACAGAGATGTTCTTTTAGTGTGAGACACAATTCTGAGGGAGCACGAGATTGGCAAGAGAATCGACTCAGTTTCGAGTCCTCGATTATAGAGTTCGGAGTTGCGGGCGCGTCCTTGATCTGAGGGGTAGTTTCGACACAAGGTAGTCTCCTTTGTAACCTTGTAAGAGAGAACTGTCCCCTTAGGTGTTCTACATGCTACATGTATTTGTTTGTTGGGGCTACGTACCAAGTGACGAGAGTCCGTACGTAGCGGCTACTATTGTTATGTCCGGGTAGTTAGGCCCCACATCATGCCCTATATACTTCTTGTAATGAATTATATGTATGTTATAATATCATGTTATGTTGTTTTGTTTCTCTTAGATTTATGGATTTTATAATAATATGGAAGGAAATTGTTTTCCCGGAAATTTTTTATGAAATGAACTGACTTACGGGAAGGAATATGAAATAAATTATTTATGGAAAGTATTATGAAAGGAAAAGAAATGACTTATAAGTTTTGTACTCATGTAAGATATTATTGTTTCCCCGAGCTTTCATTTACTTAAATAATTGGAAAGGATTGTGGTGAAATGAACTTTACATTCTGTGTGCGCATGTTGTCGCTTCGTAATTTACATCCCGCGAGCGATATGTAATTTCCTTCACTCTTATGGGAGCGGGCCGTACGCCACGACGGATTTATAGTGCACTCTTGGTACGGGCCGGTCGATCCCGGACAATGCATGGACGAGAGTTGTACTATGATATGATATGATTACACTGAGAGACACACTTATGGTTCGGGCCGTTCGATCCTCGGCAGTGCGCATATATGATTATGGTAAAAATGCACTTATGGGACGGACCGGTCGATCCTCGGCAGTGCATAGATACTAACCTTCTGACTCTGGCCGATTGTCTTATCCTTGTGTGCGCATGACTATCTGGTTCTATTTCATTTATATTGGCCCGACAAATACTTGGGAAAGAGGAAGGTATACATTGTTCTTTAGATTCGGTAGTTACTCGGATGTTCTGTACTTGACATGTATTTACTGCTTACTGCCTCCCATGTCTACTGCATTTCGTTATATCCTGTTTTATATTATTGCTGTTGGACCTTAGTGAGTATCGAGTCGACCTCTCGTCACTACTTCTTCGAGATTAGACGGGATACTCACTGGGTACATATTTATTTAATATGTACTCATGCTGCACTTCTGTACTTAACTGTACAGGTTCTGATGCTGGTGCTTCTGGTTATCAGATCGGAGCTAGATATTGACTGTAGCAGACCTGACTTCACGGTGAGCTGCTTTTCCTAACAATCCTCAGCAGCACCATGGAGTTTCTTTTGCTTATGTTCCCGTCTATTTGTTTCAGACAGTCGGATTGTATATTCTACCTTTTGTCTGTCCAGTTAGTATGCCCGTGACACTCGTGACACTTGTTCCTGACACACACGTAGTATTTGTGTAGATTATGTCTATACATATATGCATACTTTGGACTCACACCTCATTATGACTGTTTTGTTTAAAACTGGTTAGTTACCCTCAATCGGTTAATAATCTAAGCTTTGTAACTTGGTATATATATATTGATATGTTTAAGGCAAACGAGAAAGAACCGTAGTAGTTTAAATGTTGGCTTGCCTGACCCCGCTGTTGGGCGCCATCACGACCTGAGTTAGGATTTTGGGTCGTGACAAGAAAACTAAATTTCACTTTCTTAAATTCTTGGACGGACCACTTGACTGTTATTGAGAATTTGTGTTTCTTTAATTAATTGCCTCTTAATAAATCTTGAATTGGAGATTATAAAGTATTTTCTTTGTTTGTGGAGCGGGCCGAACACCTCGGTAGCAGATATATGCATCTATGGTTCGTGCCGTTCGACCCTCGGCAGTGCATAATTTAAATATTTTATGTTGGATCGGGCCATACGACCTCAACATAATTTGCGCGTGATAAATCTTTGGAACCAATTATAATTGATATTGTTTCATTGACTTGAGATATAAATTTTTAAATGATGGAAATAAACTTGGGATATACCATTAGCGAAAGGATTTGCTTATTGTTCCTTTTATTGAGTTTGGAGATATATTTCTGTAATCCATGCCTAGTTATTATTTTGACATTTTATTTGTTAGCCCATCGTAAGTGTCAAAGTCGACCCCTCATCACTACTTCGTCAAGGTTAGACTGGATACTTACTGGGTACTTGTTGTTAGGGGTGGGCATTCGGTATTTCGGTTCGGTATTTAAGAATTTCGGTTCGGTATTTCGGTATTCGGTTTATCAATTGTGTATACCAAATACCGTACCAAATTAGTTCGGTACGGTTCGATATTTATTATTTTGGTTCGGTACGGTTTCGGTAAAGTATTCGGTTTATGAATACCAACACAAATATCCTCTTTATACCCTTCGCCAAAAGAGCACATAGAGTAGAAAATATCTTTTGGCAGGAACAAACGATAATAATTAAGAAGATGCAGTAATTACTAAAGCTAAAACATAATAGAAAGTGAACTAACACCCAAAATGCCTTAAAACGCTACAAAAGCTGTTGCATTTAGAAACAGCTCTATAAACGCTACAAACGCTACATCACATTCACTGTGATTCACAGCAGTCTAGAACAAGCACAAGAAGTACCAACTAGGAATTACATTGGGCTGGGCTTGGGGCGACGGGAAATGGGAATTACATTGGGTTGGACACTAGGTGTGTTAGTATAGGTAGGGTCCAAAAAAATATATACTTAAAATTTCAGTATATTCGGTATACCGAATTTTTAAAATTGTAATACCGAAAACCGAACCGAAATACCAAAAAATTAATACCGAATTATACCGAAATACCGAAATAACCGAACCCGAAATACCGAATTAATTCGGTTCGGTTCGGAATTCGGTTTTTCGGATTTTATGCCCACCCCTACTTGTTGTTTATGTACTCACACTACACTTCTGCACTTAATTTGCAAGATCTTAGGCAGGTGCATCTGGATATCATTCTGGCGTGCACACTTGATCACTTCTACGAGACTACACGGTGAGCTGCCTTTCGAGCCGTTCCGCAGCAACCAAAGTCTTTCTTTTGCTTGTATTTTCTTTCTACTTCATTTCGGACAGTAGCGTGGAACTCTTTTGTATATTTTACTAGTTGCTCATACACTTGTGACACCAGGTTTGGTGGTTTAAGTTAGTAGACACGTGATGATTTTGGGTTATCTTAATTATCTCACTGCTTTAAAAATCTTGATTTCTCATATTTATTAAATTCTTACTTCTTATTTATGCACAAAATAAAAATCAACAATTCCAAATCTTTAAAAGAAAGGATCACAGAGTTAGTTCACTGTCGGGTTGCCTAGAGATAACGTCGGGCACCATCACGTCCCATAGGAGAAATTGGGTCGTGACAACATGGTATCCGAGCTCTAGGTTCACGTAGGTCCCATACGTTATGAGCAGGCCTAATAGAGTCTTGTAGAGCGGTGTGGAGATGTTTGTACTTATCTTCGATAGGATATAGGGTGTTAGGAAACTACTCTTTCTTCATCTCCTATCGTGTACTTGATGTTATACTAAGTGTCTTTCTTTTATTCTCTCACAGATTGTGAGAACGCGCACAACTGATGTTCTAGACCCGGGAGGAGCTTCTCCCCCTGTTGCTAGAGGCCGGGGGAGGGAACCAGCCCGAGGTAGGGGATGAGGACATCCTAGAGTTGCCCCTGCTATACCACTAGCGGATCCCACTCTTGAAGAGCAGGGCGAGGTGCTTGTAGAGGAGCCAGTCCCGGTAGATTTCATGTCAACATCGGGCTTTCTGGAGGTTATGGGTCGTATGTTGCGGTTCATGGATACTATGACCGAGGCTGGTTTCTTTCCAACGGACCCATCCACATCTCACGTGGGAGGGGGAGCACAAACCCCTACTGCTCGGGATCTAGGACATGCAGTTTTCGTATATCAGACCCCGGGTGAACTACCCCTGGGCGGAGCCCAGCCACTTGCAGCAACTGTACTTGAGCCTAGACTAGTTGCGGTCGGTAAGCCGTAGAAGCTATTGGATAGATGGACCACGCTTCACCCTCTTATCTTTGTAGGTGAGCGACATGAGGACCCCCAGGACTTCATTGATAGGTGCAGGGACAGACTGCACAACATGAGCATATTAGGGTCTCATGGGGTGGATTTTACTAATTTCCAGTTGGAGGGGCAGGGCCCGTATGTGGTGGCAGTCTCATCTTCTCGACCGACATGTTCTCCTCCCATGACTTGGGAACAATTTACACGCCTTTTCTTGGATAGGTATATTCCACCCTCCCAGAGGGAAGAGTTGTCAGTTTGAGCAGCTTCAGCAGGGTCAGATGTCAGTGACCGATTATTAGGCGAGGTTCTCTAATTTGTATCGCCATGCAATTATGATACTTCCTACTGACGTGGAGAGAGTATGCAGGTTTGTTGCGGGGTTGCACTCAGGTATTTAGGCCACTATGGCTCGGAAGGTTTAGATGGGGACTTCTTATCATCTAGTAGTGGAGATAGCTCGGAAGATTGAGGGTTACCATCAAAGAGGTAGATAGAAGATGCAGCAGAACAAGCATGTCCATTATTCTGAAGAGTTTTGAGGTGTCCGGATGGGGGCATAGGTCAATTCATGAGGGGTCAGCCCAGAAGGCCCACATATCCGACATCACCGCCTCCTCGGGGTGTTCTAGTGCGATCCTATTTCATAGCCATTCCAGAGAGTTCTTATCGCCCACCAGCTGTTCAAGGTTCTTCCAGTCGGTATTCAGGCCATCAAGGTCAGACTTCAGGTCAACAACCCTTTGTATTGATAGGTTGTTTCGAGTGTGGGGATTTCAGCCAAGTGTGGAGGTTCTGCCCCAAGTTTCGAGGCAAGGCAGTGCAGCAGGGTCCTCAGTCGTTGATTACACCACTATCCTTCCGACCGCCCAGAGGCAAAGGGCAGGCAGGTAGGGGATGTCCTAGAGGTGGAGGCCAGGTAGGGGGACGTCATCCAGGTACTGTTAGTTAGGCAGAGGCCAGCCAATCGGCACTCCAGCTAGGTTCTATGCTTTTCCGGACATACCAGATGTAGTGGATTCAGATGCCGTGATCACATGTACTATTTCTGTCTGCGATACGGATGCTTCAGCATTATTTGATCCAGAGTTTACCTATTCATATGTGTCATCTCTGTTTGCTCATTTCTTGGATATTCCTCGTGAGTCCTTGGGAACTCTTGTTTATATGTCCACTCCTGTGGGTGATTCTGTTATTGTGGATCAGATCTATCGGTCCCGTGTGGTCATGTTCTATGGTTATGATACTAGAGCAGATCTTCTGTTGCTCGATATGACCGACTTCTAGGTTATCCTGGGCATGGACTGGTTATCTCCATATCACGACATCCTTGATTTCCATGCCAAGATTGTTACCTTGGCGATGTCAAAGTTTCCTAGGTTAGAGTGGAAGGGTTCGTGTGTCACAACACCTAGTCGGATCATCTCTTTTATTAAGGCTTGACACATGATCGAGAAGGGTTATTTGGCTTATCTAGCTTATGTTCGGGATACTACCGCAGAGACTCCGACGAGTGATTCAGTACCAGTAGTCCGGGAGTTTTCCGATGTGTTACCTTATGATCTTCCAAGCATGCCACCAGATCGTGATATCGAATTCTGCATTGACATGGCTCCAGGTATCCAGCCTATATCTATACCACTGTACTGTATGGCTCCGAAAGAGTTGAGGGAGTTAAAGGAACATCTTGAGGAGTTGCTAGAAAAGGGGTTCATTAGGCCAAGTGTATCACCTTGGGGTGCACCAGTGTTGTTTGTGAAGAAGAAATATGGGACTATGCAGATATGCGTTTATTACCGCCAGTTGAAAAGAGTTACCATTAAGAACAAGTGCCCGTTGCCGTGAATTGATGATTTGCTTGACCAGTTGCAGGGTGCTAGGGTGTTCTCTAAGATCGACTTTAGATCGGGGTACCATCAGTTGAATATTCGGGATTCAGATATTCCAAAGACTTCTTTCCGGACTAGATATGGACATTATGAGTTTCTAGTGATGTCCTTCTGTCTGACTAACGCCCCAACGACGTTTATGGATTTGATGAACAGGGTGTTCCGGCCATATATTGATTTGTTTGTCATTGTCTTTATTTATGAAATTTTGATCTACTCGCGTCACATGAAGGAGCACGAGCAGTATTTAAGAGTGGTGCTTCAGACCTTGCGGGAACAAAAGCTATATGCTAAGTTCTCCAAGTGTGAGTTTTGATTAGATTATGTAGCATTCTTAGGGCATGTTGTATCAGGCGAGGGTATTAAGGTAGATCCCTAGAAGATTGAGGTAGTTCAGAGTTGGCCTCGTCCTACTACGATGACTGAGATTAGGAGCTTCTTGGGGTTAGTAGGTTATTATCGATGGTTTGTGGAGGGCTTCTCATCCATTGTAGCACCTTTGACAAGATTGACCCAAAAGGGTGCTTCGTTCCGTTGGTCCGATGATTGTGAGGCGAACTTCCAGAAGCTCAAGACAACTTTAACTGCATCACCAATTCTAGTGTTGCCTTCCGGTTCAGGGATGTATATTGTGTATTGCAACGCTTCACGCATTGGTTTGGGTTGTGTATTGATTCAGGATGGGCGAGTTATAGCATATGCTTCACGTCAACTGAAGCCCCATGAGAAGAATTACCATGTACACGATTTGGAATTAGACGCGATTGTTCATGCTCTTGAGATCTGGGGCATTATCTTTATGGGGTGTCTTGCGAGGTTTACAATGATCATCGCAGCTTGCAGCATTTGTTCAAGCAAAGGGATCTCAATTTGAGGTAGCGCAGGTGGCTTGAGTTAACGAAAGATTATGACATCACCATTCTTTATCATCCGGGCAAGGCGAATGTAGTCGCGGATGCCTTGAGCAAAAAGGCAGACAATAGGGGTAGCTTGGCATTCATTCAGCAGAGGAGAGGCCACAAGCTTTGGACATTCAGTTCTTTGCTAATAGACTGGTGAGGTTGGATATTTCAGAGCCCAACCGAGTTCTTGCTACGTCGTTGCCCAATATTCACTATTGTAGAAGATCAAGGCTCAACAGTTTGATTATCCGCACTTGTTGGTTCTTAGGGAGACGATATTACAGGGTGGTGCCAAGGAGGTTACGATCGGCGATGACGGTGTTCTGTGACTCCATGGTCGTTTATGTGTTCCTAATATCAATGGCTTGAGGAAGAGGATTCTAGAGGAGGCACACAATTCTCGATATTCCATTCATCCAGGTATTACGAAGATGTATCGCGACATGAGGCAGCATTATTGGTGGCGGCAGATGAAGAAATACATAGTTTAGTATGTAGCTAGATGCCTAAATTTCTACCAGGTTAAGTAGGAGCACCAGAGGCCAGGTGACCTACTCCAGAAGATGACTTTACTGGAGTGGATATGGGAGCGCATTACTATGGACTTCATAGTTGGGTTTCCGCGGACCTTGCGGAAGTTTGATGCACTTTGGGTCATTATCGACAGGTTGACTAAGCCGGCACACTTCATTTCCGGCCGTGACTGTGATGACCCAAGGGGTCATTTTATAAAATTAGACTCCTCCATGCTTAATAGCCATAAAAAGACTAAATTTAAATACCTCGATTTGCGTGCACAGCCCGAGCGTGAAACCAGAAAGCTTTTATGTGAAAATATGATAAATAGTGATTTTTAGAATTTAATGTTACACACCATGTTTTCGTACGTGAGAGTACATCGTAAGTCAATTGATGTAAGCTCAGAAATAAGATTCTATTTTATGGAATATAAAGTAAGTTAATCATGTTACGTTGGAGGTTACAAATACTTAAGATCATGAATAACGAGTACCAAGAGGATTGGAAAGCTTAGAAGCTAAACCAATTGAAGAAAATAAGTTTCGTCGAAAGTCGACGAGTTTGGAATGTTATAACATGTACTTTAGGGTGAGACTATGGTTCATTACATGATAAGGAGGTTATGTTTTGAGTTAATTTATATCGTATGATAGTTGTGTTCTACGTTTTGAAGTCAAGCAAGTGGTGGAACAAAAGTTGACAAAGGTCTTCACAAGTTACACTCATAATGTGCTTAACATTAGGTGAAATGTAACTGAGATTTTCTCCCGATATACTTGGAATTAGGGGATTATCTAACTACCAAACTGAATATCTATGAGTCTAGTTTCCAACGCATTAAACCGTTCATCGATACAACATAGGAGTAGAGAGATATTTGCAATTTCGTGAGACTGCGCAAATATCATAAGTGACAAGTAGGTGGATCACTAGAGCTTTTTGAGAAATACATTTCATGTATTATATGAGGTCTTATTGGGACATATTATATACCAAATTTAAGGTCTTGGAATGTATTTTCCAACGCTCTTAACCTTTCATTCATACGACATCAAGATAAAAAGATATAAGCGTCGGAAGATGGACCAATCCTAGGGTGCCAAGGTAGCACCTCTTTGACTTTTCCAAACTTGATATATATAAACATTAGGTTGGCTTTCTCTTAATTATTAAGAATAAAACGACCAGATAACACCCATAAACATAACCTCAAGCTATCTACTAGGGTTTCAAAGAAGCATATCATCCCCGGCATGAAATCGAGAAGCAATAACATCAAAACGATCCCTACGACGTAAGTGTCATTATACCGCCTCTTCTTTTCCTTTGTAGTTAGAGTTTTGGAAGTTACTTCATAGTTAAGAAAAGTATAATATCTGTATTTAAGGGTTTAAATATCAAGTAAGTTTGATAAATGTGTTTCCTAATAGTTAGAACTCACAGGACGGTGATCGGAAGCCGTGAGTTCGAGTTATTTGACTTGTAGCGGGCTGTTTTGTGTTGCTGTTGGGATGCGAGTTTTACTACTGTTTTGTGGATTTTTGGAGGAGGAAGGGTGTGTATAAACACCATATAGATTTAGGGTTGTGATCTGGTCGTTCGTTGTAATATTTCCGGGTCGTTTGACACGACTACGGTGGTCGTCTTATGTGTGAAGTGATTAGGTTGTGTTTGGACTATTTTGGGAGGCTCAATATGATTATTATTGATGTTGTTTGGGCTGTTAGGTTATTATTTTGACTTGTGTGAAGTCATATAAATAGGGGAGGTGTTGTCTGTTTCATCGTAAAATAGGTTATGGTCGATACATAATAGTTATGACACTTAAACGATAACGATAGTGTCGTTTCTCTTATTGTAGATTAAGGAGTTGTGACATTTGCGTAGCTTGAGGTTGGGACAGTATATACAAGGTATGTGAGGCTATTCCTTTCCTTCTTTAACACGACTCCGATTGTACATAATGCAATGAACGAGCTTCCAAAGATACTCTACTCTTAGAAGCTAGCAGTACTTACATTGTTTCCCTTCTTATGGAACAATTGATTTTGAGGTTGCTTCTCTTATTCTTATGTTATCAATGTTGTTGGTACTTCCTGATTATTATAATATTCTTGATGAAGAGTTAATCCTAATAACATGTACAGAGAATATCGACCTTACGTCACTCCGAAAGGTTCAGAATATGATTCCAATGAGTTCTACATGCATTTATATATATATATATATATATATATATATTACTCTACCCAACCGCGCTATAATCGGCCGGGTATGGCACCTATTGTGCAACCACTGATCGGTTGGGTTTACCGAGTCCTTTTTGAGGCCGGGTATGATATGATAATGATGATGCCCACAGAGG
>ML255263.1:0-20007 GCA_005239495.1 Nicotiana undulata
CCCGAGGACTTGCAACTAGTCAAAAGGTATACAACAACATCAATGCATGTACAATGTGATAACGTATCCTAGTTATTCAATAAAATCGCTATTCTCGAAGAATTCTCAATTTCCAACCCCAGCCTCTCATGGTCAAGTTCTGGAAATTTTCGAAGGAAATAACTACCCGAAGGCTAAGGATCGTTAAGGTGTGATTTCTACTTGATTTCATGGCCTAAAATGAAAAAATTACAAAATCCTCAAGAACCTATAATTACTACCTAATTCTATGATTTTTAGATGATTTAGTAGTGAATTTAACTAGGAATTAATGTTAAAGCTAGAAGATTATGGGGTTTAACTTACCTCTTACAGTGGGTGGTCGTGGGAGGTGCTGCCCAAGCTTGGTTGCTCTCTAATGGAAGTTGATGGTGGGTAGAATGAAGAAAAACCCGTAATTTGGACACTAAAAAGGGGCTGTCAACAGTGATTTCCGCACCTGCGACCTTGGGACCGCAGGTGCGGTCCCGCACCTGCGAGAAAACAACCGCCCCTGCGGAAAAAGGGCCTAGAACCCTGGCATCGCACCTGCGGAGGGGTTTCCGCACCAGCGGACCCGCTCCTGCGGAATTTGTTCCGCATCAGCGTACTTTGGGCAAGGGGGCTGAGGTCGCGCCTGCGGAGGGGAGTTCGCACCAGCGGACCCGCCCCTGCGGGATTTGTTCCGCACCAGTGGAGGCTCCGCACCTGCGAGGCTGGGACCGCATGAGTGGCCCCGCACCTGCGGCTGGGCAACCGCACATGCGGTCACACCAGCTGCTGTGCACCAACAGTTGTTTTAGCTGGTTTTTGGCCTCGTGTTGTGTCCGGGAGGCACCTGGGCCCACCCGAGCCCCCGTCCAAATATACCAACAAGTCTGTATTCATGATACAGATTCCCTCGAACACTCGGAACATGAATAACAACAACGCAACTCGAAATCAAACCCAAAACCAAATTAACCAAACTTAAGAACTTTGAAATTCTAGAATTCACTTTAATGCGCCGATCCGGCCTAAACTACTCAGAATGACTTCAGAATTTGCAGACAAGTTCTAAATGACACAACGAAACTATTCCCGGTCTCGGAATTTCAATCGGACCTCGGGAACATAAAATCACATTTCAAACAAAATTTCGAATTCTATGAGATTTCTCAAAACTTCATTAACTCCAATTTTCCTCATTTTATCCGAAACCAATCAAATCAAGTCCTTTTTACACCAAATTTCACAGATAACTTATATAACATATATTGAACCTGTTCCGGGCTCCGAAACCATAATACGGGCCCGGCAGCACAGGTTTCACATCAAGGTTCATTTTCATAAGCCCTTTAATATTTTCATAAAATAATTTTCTTTAAAAAAATTCATTTCTCGGATTTGGGTCCTCGAAATTCGATTCCGGGCATACGCCCAAGTCTCATATTTTCCTACGGACCTTCTGGAACCGTCGGATCACGGATCCGGGTCCGTTTACCAAAAATGTTGACCAAAGTCAACTTTATTCAATTAATTATCACAAATTTAACTCTTAATCAAGTTTTTCACACAAAGGCTTCCCGACTACGTGCCCGGGCTGCGCACGCACATCGAGGTGAGATTAATGGAGGCTTTCGAGCCTCGGAACACTGTCCAAATTAGATGCACATAAGATGACCCCTTTTTGGGTCATCACAATAGGCTTGAACTCGAATGGTTGTAGTGAGAATTCAATCAATTAGCCTTTAAAAATAGCCTTAAAAATGGGAAAAGTCAACTAAGAGTTGACTTATTGGTAAACGACCTCGGAATGAGAATTTTATGGCTCGGATAGCTTCGTTAGGTGATTTGGGACATAGGAGTGTGTTCAGAATAATGTTGTGATGTTCAGTGTAGAATTAGGCTTGAATTGGCGAAAATTAGTTTTTGGCGATTTCCGGACGGCAGTGGAAAATGGTCTATCGGGGTCGGAATGGAATTCCGACAGTTGGAACAGGTTTGTAATGTCATTTTGGACTTGTCCGCAAAATTTCAGGTCAAACGGAATTGATTTGGATAGTTTCGGCATCATTGGTTAATTTTAGAAATATCAAAGTTCTTAGGCTTGAATCCGGTGAGAATTTGGTGTTTTGATGTTAGTTTTCATGTTTTTAGAGTGCAAATAAGTTTGAATGATCATACATGATGTGTTGGTAAGTTTGGTTGGGGTCCAGAGGGGCTCGGGATTTATTTCGGGTGATTAACGGACACGTCCGGACTTAGAAACACTATTGTTTTGCTAGTGTAATTGCAGAAGAAATTTACTCTGTGCGATCGCGGGGAGCAAGGTACGATCACATAGGTCTTTGATTGAGGCCCCAGAAATTACTCTGTGCGACTGCAGGGGCAGAGGTGCGAACGCAGTGAAGAGAGGGAGAGAGTTGTGCGATCGCGGGCAAGTGTGTGCGACCGCACAGGGGCCGGAGCGCGTGGGGCAGGGTAGCAAGGTAAGGCAGTGCGATCGCGAGCCTAAGGCAGAGATCGCTGAGGGAAGAACAAGTAACATTGTGCGATCGCAGGGGCAAAGCTGCGATCGCGGAGAACAAAAGCCTGGGCAGTATTTAAATAAACCCTCCGCGACTTAAACCCTCTTTTACACCATTGTTGAGCGGAGGAAAGCTTTTTGGGCAATTTTTGAATGAGAAAATTAGTGGGTATCACAGAGGTAAGTAATTCGACTATTAAAACTCGTTTATGGGTGATTTTAGACCATAATCCCAGCCTTTAATTCATGAAAAACATAAGAAAAATAGGATTTTGGGGCTTGAGATTATGAGACCTTTAGGGGTCGATTTGAGGAGTCAAACGAACTCCGATTTTGGTGTTCTTTATATGTACGGAATCGTGAGAAGACGAAGTACACTTTTATATAAAAAAATTTGAGTTTCGAGACGCGGGCCCGGGGTTCGGGTTATGCCCGGTTTCGGATTTTTTAGTTAAATTTGACATCTTTCGATTGGGAATTGTTCCTTGAGCTCATATTGATGATAAAAATCTAAACTTGGTAGATTTAGAGCCTTCGGAGGTTGATTCGAGAGGCAAGCACATCGCAGAATAATTTCGGGCTAGTTTTGAGGTAAGTAATATCTTTAAATCCTGTCCTGAGGGTATGAAACCCCGGACTATGCACCCTTTAACGTGTTTTGAAATGAAAAGGGGGAAACTTTGGAATCATCTTTCCTTTTTAGGCGACTATTGAGTTGCAAAACCGATTTCTAAGCCTATGCTTAAAGTAGTATTATTTTATTATGATATAAACTGGGTTGTACACAAACATGAGCAGAAGTGTAGTATAGCACACCACAGCTGTCCCCAGTAAGTATCAAGACTAACCTCGGTGAAGTAGTGACGAGGACTAGTCGAGACACCACCGGTCTAATAAATTAAATAGGCAGCAATATAGAAATGACCAGACATCATATCTATTTAAAGGTTTTATGATATAGTTAACAACATGGCAATAAAATGCGGAAGGAATTACCGAAAACAAATCAACGGAACAACATAATAATACTATAAGAATGGACAGAAAATACGAGTTAAAACCAGAAAAACCACCACACAATAACACACTGGTAACTCAACAGCGCGTCAGTTTGTTCACATTAGACCTTAGCCAATAAACCCAATAAATTGGTGAAAACTTTTAAACATCAGTTTATATTGAAAGCTTTGAAGATATAATCATTTCAGTATAGAAAGATCCTCTTTGAAACCTACTTTCTCTGAATGTGTATATATATATATATATATATTTAGAAAGAGAAATCTTTAAAACGTATCTCTTTCAAAATGCATGAACTCCAAATATACTTTCCCCAATAAATGCCTTTTAAATATCATTTTCTGCAAGACAAATGCTTTTTAGAAAGAGAAATCTTTAAAACGTATCTCTTTCAAAATGCATGAACTCCAAATATACTTTCCCCAATAAATGCCTTTTAAATATCATTTTCTGCAAGACAAATGCTTTTCAATAAAAATCTTTCCATCGTAATTTCCACAAGATAAATCTACCGGAACTCAGTCCGTAACTCAGGATTTGTCATGCAGTACAGGGGAAAGCTCCTGGAATACATCCGTAGTCCCAATTTAGATATGCGATGCAGTATAGGGGGAAAGCTCCCGGAATCTTCTCTGTAGTCCCAATTTAAATATGCAATGCAGCCAACTAAGGGAAAACAACCAGAATTCAACAGAAACAACATACATTGCCACAACAGGCGCAAAAGCAACAAAAGACAAAATTCAAGGTGCGATGAGCAAATCAATACAAAGACTTGAATCACAAGAATGATAAAAACTCACTCATAAGAAGTATCCATTGAAGGGAATGCCACGCACAAAGAGAAACATCATAACGAAGGGAAAACAAGGCATATATAGCAACGATTCTTAATATTCAAGTTCACAACAAAAGAAAACCAAATCATCCCGGCAAGGGAAGCAACTATAACCAATCTCACTTAGACAATTAGCTTCACCAAATAACTCAGCTTGAAAAAATGCTCAGTAATAGGCAACACCAAAGAAATATAATCAACATGGACGGTTATCAACTAAACCTAAGTAGCACTTAAGGAAAAATCATATAAATCACAATGTACGACTCACGGGCATGCTTGACACCAACTTATAGATATCCAATTACTGCTAAACGATTATAAGGCGAGATTTTACTAGTTTTAGTCAAATAGGCAGTGTATAAAGGAAGATATAACATAACGGTAGGGAAAGGCAAAGTCTTCATTTAAGTCAATTAAGATCAAATAAGGAACAAAGGAACTCTGAGCAAGAAATTTCTAATTTGAGCAGGAAGAGATGAAACTAGAAATCAAGAACTCAGATATAATAATTACAATTCATACACGGGGAATATAACGACCTAAAAATCCTAAACGTCCAACCTATTCGCAAATAACTCCAAGTACGCACTCGTCACCTAGCGTACGCGGGCTACAATCAACATAGAAGACTCAATCCTAATGGGTAGTTCCCCCACACAAGGTTAGTCAAGATACTTACCTCGAAGACGACAACCCGGTACTCTAAAATAGACTCCTCGGGTGAAAAGACCTCCGAACAGCTCAGAATCAACTAAAACAACTTCAAAGTACACATAAATCGTATAAGAAACTATTCCGAATAATAAAGTTTCAATCTTTACAAAATCATAAAAATCGACCCAAAAGTAGACCCCTGGGCCCGAACCTCGGAACTCGCCAAATTTTAAAAAATCCGAATACTCATTCCTATACGAGTTGAATCATACAAATTTTATCAAATTTCGATATCGTTAGGTCCTTTAAATCATGATTTTTCAATTTAAAAGTTTCCTTTCAAAACCCACATTTTTCTCAACACAAAATACAAATTTAATGACAAAAACAAGGACTAATTTATGAAATATATTTAATTCTAGTTGAAGAACACTTACCCATTCGAATTTTGTGAAAAACCCATCAAAATTCGCCAAGATCCGAGCTCTGAATATCAAAATATGATAAAAATGGTGGAACCCCCGATTTTGAAAACTTATATTCTGCCCAGGTTTTTAAAGCATCGCGATCGCGGGAATTCATATGCGATCGCGTAGAGGAAAAATATGTCACTGGCCAAAATGTTCTATGCGATCGTGAAGGTACATATGCGATAACATATAAGAAGTTATCTGCTGACCCCAACGCCACACTACGCGATCGCTCGGCATGGAATGTGATCGCGTAGAAGAGATAAATCTGATGCCCATTAAAGGAACACTATGTGATCGCGATGGTGTATATGCGAACGCGAAGAAGGAGGAAGTGGGCTTCCGCGATCGGGAACATTACTATGAGAACGCATTGAAGGAGGGTCTGGGAAGGTCAGAGCGACACTATGCGATCGCGACTACTACTATGCGATCGCATAGAAAGAAACCAGATGACAGGTTCAGCAGTGAAAAAATGAGGAAAATTGACCAAAAGACTATCCGAAATACACCCAAGACCCCCGAGACCCCGTCTAATCACGCAAACAAGTCTTATAACCTAATACGGAGTCGCTCAAGGTTTCAAATAACATAAAACAATACCAAAACGACGAATCAAACCAAAAATCAAACTTATGAAATTCTCAAATCTTCAAATATCAAAACTCATGCCGAAAGCTATCAATTCAACGGAATGACGTGAAATTTTCCAGACAAGTCACAAATAACACAAAGGACCTTCAGCCATTCCCGAAATTCCGTTCCGAGCCCGACATCAAAATTTCAACTATCGGCTGAATTCGCCGAAATTCTAACATTCGCCAAATTACCTCAAATAACTCTACGGACCTCCAAAACCAATTCCGAACATGCGCCTAAGTCCAAAATCATCATACGAAGCTGTTGACATTAACCAAAACTCATTCCGAGACCGTTTACACAAAAGTCAAACCTCCGGTCAACTTCCATCACTTAAGCTTCCAAAACTTAAATGTTTCTTCCGATTTGATTCCGTATTATCCGGTAACTAAATCCAACCACGCACTCAGGTCTGTATACCCAATGTGAAGTTTTTCATGACTTTACTCCATCGAACGAAGTTTACATTCTCAAAACGACCGGTCGGGTCGTTACATTCTCCCTATCTTAAAACAAATGTTCGTCCTCGAACGTGCCAAGATTCACCTTGAACTCATCCATCACTGATTGCACACTCCCGACACACACCTGCGGGTGATCCCACGTCATCCCAACCTACATAAGCCTTATGGCACAATCACAACAGCAATATAGCCTTTCCTTTACCACCGATAAGCCTCATACCTCAATTTCCCACCTTCTACTCATTTCCAAAGGACCAAATTCTAAATCCATGTCCGGCATTAGCCTCAATCGGCTGCACCAACTCACGACTATACCCATAAGGCACGACCACACAACCTACATCACCCTAGGCTCAAATAACACTTTTGATCACAATAGCTACCCGAAATCAACTCAACATTAGCAATTAGCACCCCCCCCCCCGTCTGAATGAACTCTGTTTCCAAGCCTCATAATACTGATAAAGATGCAATAAACACGAATACCTAATTATTAGATACCCGACTCACCGAGCCACAACTAACACCACCGAGCACACATCTCGCAAGCTAAATTAAAGAAGCACATAACGAAAATGACTTAATATGAAAAGAAAAAAATATAAAGGAGCTATCAAACAAGCCTGTAGGCACAACTCTCTATCAATACTAACTTACGAAATCAAAATAACAAGGAAGAAGCAAAGCATATGAAAAAATCAAAAGGATCCTATCCTGATAAAATTTTCACCGTGGTAGTCAGCCCGGTCCAAACGTATCGAATCACAAATATCACGAGGACCTCGCCCTCAACTCTGAATTACATACCGATAATATATCATACCAATTGAAATTTCCCACTAACTCAACTCGGCTGATAAAATCATAACGCTCACTGAACTCACATCTCGATGGAGTATCAAATCACAACTTGTAAACAAAATACTTAGGAAAATCATATTAAGCATAACATGATGAACAACAGGGAATCACTTCTAGTCTCACCACTATCAATGATGAATAAAACAATGATAGGCACGGGTTACCACTCGTAGAATCTCCCAACAGGAGCAAGCATGTAAAATAGAGTGCAAAGCACGAAACTCACTTATCATTAAAGCAACAAATAAGGGAAACTCGTCCCGACCAACAGAACTATAATGAAATACAAATGGTGCCCCTCCTTAACACATCAAAACATACCCGGGAGATAATATCTGGCACAACGCCTCTAGTTTACTATATGAAACAGATCAATGGGTCGTGCCTCCCCCTCTTGGGCGCCCTCTACTCACCTGAATACCCTGCTATAATACACCTTCCTAAATCCTGGAACAATCTCTCACCATGTGGCTAACATCTCCACGCTCAAATCAATTTGTCTGCCGACGTGGCTGTGGAAGCCATACAATACGAGTACTCTGAGACCCATGAGTACCTGAAACCCCATGCATAGCTGGTAATGCAAACTGAACCGGATGACCCACAAAAACCTCTACTGTGGGGTACCCTGCTTCCATATTAAGGACTAGTGGATTTATCCGATCTATGAGGCCTCCTTGCCTCCCTGAACTCTCTCTACTGATGTCGTTTGTCCTCTCGCTCCCAGTCCCACAGGCTCTCTAACCGGCGAGCGATCCCTACTACCTACTGAAATGAGGCATCCGACTATAACTCTCGAGTCTTGCTGAACCGAATATCATGCCTGAGTCCCTCAATGAATCTACACACTCGCCTCCTAACTGAAGCAACCAAGTGAGGTACATAACTGGCCAACTCACTGAATTTGACGACATACACTAATACTGACATACTGCCCTGACGCAACTGCTCAAACTCCGCGCGCCATGCATCTCGGAGAGACTGGGGTGCAAACTCCCTCAGAACATCTTTGAAACCTGAATCTAAGCAAGTGAAGCTGACTCGGCCAGGCTACCCCAACTCATATGATGCCACCACTGACCAAACCACTACTCTGAACCTGAGACGTGACAAAAGTAATCTTGTTCGTCTCCACAATACCCGAAGTACAAAGAATATAGTGACACTTCCACAGAAAACCGTGGCATCACCCGTCGCCAATCCACTGAAAGATAGGAGGGTGGTACTTCCTCTACTTTTCCATTTCAAGGTTTTCTTCCTCCGATGCTGCTGCCCTAACCACGGGCTGAGCTGAAACCACATGTTGTGTTGCCATGGAAACTAGACCCTGACCAACATGATCTCGCTGCTCTGGAGTGTAGATGGTGGAATTCTGAACTTCTCCCTTGATATGTGAAGTAGCTGGTGCACCTAGAATCAACCCCGCCTGAGTTAATGTACCAATTATACTAAAAAAACTACGTCCAGATCTCTTGACGTCCCGGGGTAGCAACAGACACCTCCAGTACATGTCCCCCAACTAGAACTTCTGGAGGATCCTCAACGGCTGTTCTAGTAGGCATCTTAACTGCGACACGTGTTCCTCATCGGCCTTTATCTCCGACCCTTGCGACATTTGTTTCGGGGTAACATCATCAGGAACCGCAGCTCGTGTCCTCACCATCGGTGAGAGAATGGAACGATCATTTCAAACTTCAAGATCAATGAACTCGCACGATAGGAATGAAGGAAGTGAAATTTTCCTAATAGTTCCGTAGCCTCTCGAAGATAAGTACAGACGTCTCTGTACCGATCCGCAAGACTTTACTAAACTTGCTTATGACCGTAGAACCTATGAACCTAGAGCTCAGATACCAATTTTTCACGAGCCAAAATTTCCATCCGTTGGGTATCGTGATGGCACCTAGTCTTAGGGACTAGGTAAGCCTAACATTTAGAGAATGAAAACAATAATAAAAAAAATCTAACAGTCTCGATATAAATATCTTAACAGAATTACAATGTTCCCAAAACCGGTAATACAAGTCATAAGCTATACGAACTTACTCTAAAATCTCAAATTACCACTGTTTGGAATGAATACAACAGGGTATGAATAATAAATACAAGAAGGTGACTCTAAAGCCTGCGAACGCAGCAGCAGATTACCTTGAGTCTCACCGTCAATGATCCACGCAGCTACTAACAATAATTACCTGGATCTGCACACAAAAATGTGCAGAAGTGTAGTATGAGCACATCACAGCGGTGCCCAATAAGTATAAACACTAACCTCAGTGAAGTAGTGACGAGGACTAGTCGAGACACCACTGGTCTAATAAATTAAACACGCAACAATATAGAACTGACCGGACATAATATCTATCTAAAGGTTTTACGATATAGTTAACAACATGGCAATAAAATGCGGAAGGAATTATCGAAAACAAATCAACGGAACATCATAATAATACTAGACGCATGGACAGAAAATACGAGCAAAAATCGGAAAAACCATCACACAATAACACACTGGTAACTCAACACTGCGTCAGTTTGTTCACATCAGACCTTAGCCAATAAACCCAATAAATTGGTGAAAACGTTTAAACAACACTTTATATTGAAAGCTTTGAAGATATAATAATTTCAGTATAGAAAGATCCTCTTTGAAACCTACTTTCTCCGAATGTATATATATATTTAGAAAGAGAAATCTTTAAAACGTACCTCTTTCAAAATGCATGAACTCCAAATATACTTTCCCAAATAAATGCCTTTCAAATATCATTTTCTGCAAGACAAATGTTTTTCAATAAAAATCTTTCCATCGTAATTTTCTCAAGATAAATCTACCGGAACTCGGTCCGTAACTCAAGATTTGTCATGCAGTACAAGGGAAAAGCTCTCGGAATACATCCGTAGTCCCAATTTAGATATGCGATGTAGTACAGGGGGAAAGCTTCTGGAATCTCGTCTGTAGTCCCAATTTAAATATGCAATGCATTACAGGGGGACAAACTTACTATTATTTTTATTATGCTCGAATTTTGACATATGTTAGACAATTTTAAATGTTTTTTTTGAATTTTGAAATTGTGTTATATTCATAGTTCCAATTTACTTTTTTTAGTAGTATTGGCTCTCATTGCATGTTGTTCACATTGCATAGAATGTACTTGTCAAACATTTGAATAATGTTATGGCATATATTTATAAATATTAATTTATTTTATCAAACATGAGTGTCATGATGTTCTTACAAAACGTATATTTTTAGTTTTTGGAAGTACCTATATATATATATATATATATATATATATATAATATTAGTTATAAAAATATGATTTTTAATTAATGTATATTCACGAAAATAATATAAATCTTTATACTTATAAAAATTTATAGGCATATATTTATCATACTAACTTTTAGGCTTTGATAATTACTTCATTTAAAATTTGATCTAAATAAGTAATTACACTTGTGCAACCAAACAGTAAATTTGTAATTACACTATGACAAACTAACATGTCGTCAAATTTACATCACTGTTGTCACGGTCAATTCTCCATCTGTAAGATGTCTTGACGGCACCTAGTCCCTACGATTAGGTAATCCTAACAAATTGCGAAAAAAGGGAATTAACAATAAACAGCAACAGGATAATAGAATAGCTGATAAGATGTCGCTCGGCATGTACAAAACACAACACTCGAGTTTACACAGTTTGTTTCCCAAAACAAATGTAGTCATAAGGCATAATCTACAGAAAAGAACTAATGTCTCTATACACCAGAATCTAAGTGAAATACGGAAAGGAGAGAATAGAAGCAGACTCCATGGTCTGCGTACGGGGCACATGTGCCTTAAAGTCTTCGTACATCAACAAGCACTCTCAACTAGTAGCAAGGGTGATAAGAAGCACCTGGATCTGCACACACAACATGTGCAGAAGAGTAGCATGAGTACACCACAACACTACCAAGAAAGTGCCAAGCCTAACCTCGGTAGAGTAATGATGAGGTCAGGACCGGCTCTACTGGGATATAATAATAAGACAAATGATATAATAAAAATGAAGTAAAACGAAGAATTTAACAGAAAGAAATCAAAGAGAAATAACAACAAAACACAATGAGATAACAATAAGGGGCGCTCCCGAGATACCGTCACGTAGTCCCTAATGTAGATACTCAACAGGTGATCTCTTGAGATACCGTCTCGTAGTCCCAAAAGTAAATATGCGAGGATATCTCCCGAGGTACCGCCTTGTTGTCTCAAAAGTAAATATGTGAGGAGATCTCCCAAGGTACCGCCTCGTAGTCTCAAAAGTAAATGTGCAGAGGGATCTCCCTAGGTACCTCCTCGTAGTCCCAAAAGTGAATATGCAGGGGGATCTCCCGAGGTACAGCCTCGTAGTCCCAAAAGTAAAAACACCGCTCAAATAAGTGAAGAAATAATTAACAACAAAATTTTTAGAGCTAAGGTTGGTACAATTCAAGTAAAGGCAGGTGTTCAAATAAACTTATTACACATAATTCAAATAAGTATTTAAGATACGTAGACATGTGAAACTAGGCTAAACATGATAACTACACATGCTAGTATCACTCAATTAAGTTGTAACAAGCTATTATTCAATGAAAATTGAGTTTTACAATAATTAGCCCGTGTACGCACTCATCACCTCGCGTACACGACGCTCACATATCACAGAAGTTTCACAACAATACCAAATCCTAAGGGGATTTTCCCAACACAAAGTTAGGCAAGCCACTTACCTCGAACCAAGCTCAATCAGTCAATAAGAAGGCCTTTTCCTCGATTATGCGACTCTGAATGGCTCAAATCTAGCCAAAAACAATTATACCATAAATCTAACTATAATAGACTAATCTAATTAATGAAATCAAGAGTTTGACTAGAATTTCGAAAATTGCTCAAAAAGGCCTCCCCTGGACCACGTCTCGGAATCAGGTAAAAGTCACAAAATATGAACACCCATTTACTCACGAGTTCACTTGTACCAAGATTATCCAAATCCGAATGAAAACTCAAAAACTTAGTTGAAGAACTTCCAACCTTTTTCCCCATTTTTCTCAACCAAATTCCTTAATTAAATGGTGAAATCAACTATAGTTTAGTGGAATATAACCATAAACGAGTTAAGAGTTGTCACCCACAAGTTCTCTTTGAAAAACCTTGAATTATCACCTCAATCTGAGCTCTCAAAGTCCGAAAATTGAAAATGGATAAAACCCTCGAACTTAGCCTTTTCTTCCAAGCGATTTCGCTTTTGCGGGCTTCCAGTCGCACCTACGACGCCTCACCAACAAAAATTCCATCGCAGGTGCGAAATTGACTTAAGAAACCTGGGTCCGCTTCTGGGATCAGGTGGCCGCACTTGCGTGTGCGCACCTACGGACTATTGAGCCCTTCTACGGAAATCCTCACTCATCTCGCCTTCCGTTTTTGCGATCCCTTCTCCGTAAGAGCGGATCCGCTTCTGCGATGCTAGCATCGCACCTGCGCCCATAGGACAGGCTTCTCCAAATTGCAGCTGCTCTCCTCCTTATGCATGTGCGATTTCGCACCTGCGGCCAACCCCATCGTAGGTGCGATGACACCAGAAGTTGAAAAAGTTCAACAGTTACACAAGTCTAAATTTCGATCCGTTAAGCATCTGAAACTCACCTGAGGCCCCTGGGACCTCAACCAAAAATACCAACCACTCCTTAAACACCATACGAACTTAGTCGAGCCCTCAAATCACATCAAACAACGCTAACAACACTAATCACCCTCCCATTAAAACTTAATGAACTTTGAAACTTCAAACTTCTACAACTGATGCCGAAACCTATCAAATCACGTCCGATTGACCTCAGATTCTGCACACAAGTCATAATTGACATAACGGACCTACTCCAACTTTTGGAATTTGAATCCGACCCCGATATCAAAAAATCCATTTCCGGTCAAACTTCCCAAAAATTTAATTTTTGCCATTTCAAGCCTAATTCAGCTGCAGACTTCCGATTCACAATCCGGACGCGCTTCTGCGTCCAAAATCACCCGACGGAGCTAACGGAACCGACGAAACTCAATTTCGGAGTCATTTTTGCACAGTTGCAACTACGATCAAAATCCTTGAACTCCAACTTCCGTTTTAGGGACTAAGTGTCCCAAATCACTCTGAAACCACAAACAGAACCTCCCAACAAGGAACATAAGCAGAAAAAGACATGGGGAAAATAGTAAACAATGGATCAGGTCTATTACTCTCAAAATGACCGTCCGGGTCGTTACATCCTCTCCATTTTAAAACAATCATTTGTCCTCGAATGAGTATAGAAACATACCTGAAGTGGTGAAAAGATGAGGATAACGGTTGCGCGTATCTTGCTCTGTCTCCCAAGTTGCCTCCTCGACTAGCTGACCCCTCCACTAAACCTTCACGGAAGAAATGTTCTTCGACCTCAACTTTCGAAATTGCCTGTCCAACTAGACTGAGCTGAAATCCAACACATGAGACAGATCATTGTGATACTTCCGGAGCATAGAAACATGGAATACTAGATGAACCCTTGCTAGATTAGGAGGCAAGGCAAGCTCACAAGCATCCTCTCCAACACACCGCAACACATCGAATGGGCTGATAAACCTTGGGCTCAACTTGCCCTTCTTTCCGAACCTCATACCACCCTTCATGGGTGACACCCCGAGCAGGACCCACTCTCCAACCATGAATGCGACATCGTGAACCTTCTGAACCGCATAACTCTTCTATCTAGACAGGTTTGTGCGAAGTCGATCCTGAATCAGCTTAACCTTCTCTAGAGAATCCTGAACCAAGTCAGTACCCAATAACCTAGCCTCACTAGGCTCGAACCAACCCACTGGAGACCGACACAGCATCATACCGTGCCATCTGGATGCTCGGCTAATAAATGTTGTTGTAGCCAAACTCCGCAAGTGGAAAGAACTGATCCCACGAACCTCCAAACTCCATCACACACGTATGGAGCATATCCTCTAATACATGAATAATGTGCTTGGACTGTTTGTCCGTCTGAGGATGAAATATTGTGCTCAACTCCACTCTAGTACCCAACTTATGTTGTACCGCTCTCTAGAACCGTGATGTAAATTTTTTACCCCGGTCATAGATGATGGATACTGGTACGCCATGAAGCCTGACGATCTCGCGGATATAAACTCGATCCAGCTGCTCAAAAGAATAGGTAGTCATCACTGGAATGAAATGAGCTGACTTGGTCAGCCTATCTACAACCACCCAAACTGCATCAAACTTGCGCCGAGTCCGTGGAATCCCAACAACGAAATCCATAGTGATCTTCTCTCATTTCCACTTCGGAATCTCCAACTTATGAAGCAATCTACCTGGTCGTTGACGCTCATATTTTACTTGCTGGAAACATAGGCACCGAGCTAAATATTCCACTATGTCCTTCTTCATTCTCCTACACCAGTAATGCTGCCTCAAGTCCTGATACATCTTAGCAGTACTCGAATGAATAGAGTACTGCAAACTGTGAGGCTCTTGGAGAATCAACTCACGCAAACCATCTACATTGGGCACACATAGACTGCCCTCCATCTCAGTGCCTTAGCATCACTTTGTTGAACCCTGTCCTTAAGGACAAGCACATAGGGGTCATCATATTGATGCTCCCTAATACTATCATAAAGAGAAGATCGAGAGACCACACAAGCCAACACTCGCCTCGGCTAAAACATATCGAATCTAAAAAACCGGTTGGCTAAGGCATGAACATCCAATGCCAATGGCCTCTCTACTGCTGATAGATATGCTAAGCTCCCAAAACTCTCCGCCCAACGACACAAAGCATTGGCCACAACATTGGCCTTCCCGAGATGGTACAAAATAGTGATGTCATAATCCTTAAGCAGCTTCAACCACCTACGCTGATGCAAGTTAATATCCTTCTATTTGAACAAATGCTACAACCTCCGATGATCGGTGTAGATGTCACAAGGGACACCGTAGAAATAATGCCCCCAAATCTTCAAGGCATGAACAATAGCTGCTAAATGTCGTGGACATGATAGTTCTTTTCATGCACCTTCAGTTGTCTTGACACGTAGGAAATCACCCTACCGTCCTGCATCAACACCGCATCGAGAACAATCTGCGACGCATCATAATATACGGTATAAGACCCCGAACCTGTAGGTAATACCAATACTTGGATCATAGTAAAAGTTTTCTTGAGCTTCTGAAAGCTCTCCTCATACTCCTCTGTCCACCTGACCGGATCACTCTTCTAGGTCAGCCTGGTCATAGGCGCTGCAATAGATGAGAAACCCTTTACAAAACGACGGTAATACCCGCCAAACCAAGAAAACTCTGGATCTCCGTAGCTGAGGATGCTCTGGGCCAACTTTGCATTACTTCCACCTTCTTCGGATCCACCTTGATCCCATCACTCGACACCACTTGACCCAAGAATTCCACTGCGTCAAGCCAAAACTCACACTTTGAAATTTTTTCATATAACTTCTTTTCTCTCAAGGTCTGAAGCACAGTCCTCAGGTGCTTCTCATGATCCTCCTGAGACCGGGAGTACACTAGAATATCGTCAATAAACACAAAGACGAATGAGTCAAGATAGGGTTGAAACACACTGTGCATCACATGCATAAATGTTGTTGGGGTGTTGGTCAGCTCAAATGACTCAGAAAGAACTTGTAGTGACCATACCGAGTCCTAAAAGTAGTCTTCGGGACATATGGCTCTCGATTCTTCAATTGGTGATAGCTTAAACGCAAGTCAATCTTAGATAATACCCTGGTGCCCTGTAACTGATCAAATAGGTCATCAATACGAGGCAATGGATACCTACTTTTCACTGTAACTTTGTTCAACTGGAGATAATCAATGCACATACGCATAGAATCATCCTTTTTCTTCACAAACAAGACTGGATCACCCCTAGGTGACACACTAGGCCAGACGAAGCCTTTATCAAGCAATTCCTGTAACTGCTCCTTCAATTCCTTTAACTCGGGAGGAGCCATACGA
The DNA here is from genome assembly GCA_005239495.1 of Nicotiana undulata. NCBI lineage: Eukaryota > Viridiplantae > Streptophyta > Magnoliopsida > Solanales > Solanaceae > Nicotiana > Nicotiana undulata. Next base: position 16,526 of record ML255263.1, read on the forward strand.
TATGGAGGAATAGAGATGGGCTGAGTGCCCGGCAACAAATCAATGCCAAAGTCAATATCTCTATAAGATCAGCTGGAAATACATCTGGAAAATCCCTCACTACCGGGACTGACTCAACTATAGAGGTATCAGTACTGACATCTCTCACATAAGCTAGATAAGCGTCACACCCCTTCTCAACCATTCATTGACCTTTAAGGAATGAAATAACTCTGCTGGGAGTATACTCTAAAGTACCTCTCCACTCTAATCGCGGCAATCCTGGCATAGCCAGCGTCACGGCCTTAGCATGAAAATCAAGAATAGAATAATGGAGAGACAACTAGTCCATGCCCAATATAATATCAAAATCTATCATACTGAGCAATAATAATTTGGCTCTGGTCTCAAAACCACCAAGAACCAGAAAACACAACCGATATACAAGGTCCACAACAATAGAATCTCCCACATGTGTAGACACATAAATAGGAGAGCTCAAAAATCAAGGGCTACGCTCAAATACGGAGCAAAATAAGAGGACACATAGGAATTAGTGGAGACTGGATCAAATAAAACTGACGCATCTACATGATAGACCGAAGCGGTCGCATGCACACACAATAACTTATAAAACTTACTTTCCATAACAAATTCCTTTCAATTCAAAATTTTCCATAAAGCCTCAGAGGAACAATACTATACATAACATGATCTCATGGTACATATGGCGTTACAAAGAATCATATAAGGCATTACAAGGAAGCATATAAGGCAAGGCATTACAAGGAAGCATATAAGGCAAGGCATTACAAGGAAGCATATAGGGCATGATGTGGGCCTAACTACCCGGACATAACAATGATAGCCGCTACGTACGGACTCTCGTCACTTGGTGCATATGTAGCCCCCAAAAAAATAACACATAGCATATACATCACCTATGGGGACAATTCCCTCTTACAAGGTTAGAAAGGAGACTCACCTCGTGTCGAATCTATCCCTCGAACCACAAATGCACCCGAAACTCCGAACTCTACACCCGAGGACTCGCAACTAGCCAAAAGGTGTACAATTATATCAATGCATGCACAATGTGGGAAATTATCCTAGTTATTCAATAAAATCGCTATTCTTGAAGAATTCTCAAATTTCAACCCGGGGTCCGCATGTTCAAATTCCGAAAATTTTCAAGGGAATCACTCACCCATAGCCTAAAGATCATTAATAAGACGTTTCTACTTTAATTCATAGCATCAAGTGGGTAATTCATCATTTTCCTTAAGAACCCTAGGTTACTACCCCAAATCCTGATTCTTGATGTTTTTAGTAGTTAACTCTAGTTGAATTCTATGTATAAATTAGAGAAATATAGAGGAATTACTTACCTTAGCAATAGATAGGTCGTGGTTTATCCCCCCTCAAGCTTCAAGGCCTCTAATGGATTTGTAAATGAAAAGAATGAAGGAAATCCCGTGTTTAAATGAAATTCACAGTCTGGCCTACAGGGCTTCCGCACCTGCGGCTCGAGGACCGCACATGCGGTCTCGCACCTGCGAAATTGGGCAAGAGGGGCTGGGGTCGCACCTGCGGAGCTGGAGACTGCACCTGCGGTTTCGCTCATGCGGAAAAGGAACCGCACCTGTGGAACCTTTGCACCTGCGAGGCTGGTCAATCGCACCTGCGGTCATACCAAATCAGGTGCACCAGCTACATTTTCAGCTAGTTTTTGGCCTCGTGTGGTGTCCGGGACGCACCTGGGCCCACCCGAGGCCCCGTCCAAATATACCAACAAGTCCTAACTCATAATACGGACTCGCTCGAGCCTTCGGAACACCCAAAACAACGCTAAATCTCAAAATCACCCCTCAAAACCCTTAGGATCTAACTTAAGGATTTCTAAGTTCCTGATTTCTATAAAAACGCGTCGGACTGACCTATACTACTCGGAATGACCCCAAATTTTGCAGACAAGTCATAAATGACATAACGGAACTATTCCCGACTTCGGGATCACATTCGGACCTCGATAACATAAAATCACGTTCCAAACCAAATTTCAAATTTAAGGAAATCCTTATTTCTATATCGAGCGCCGAAACGCTCATGGGTTATTGAGAAACCATTCCGAGCATACGCTCAAGTCCGAAACCATCATACGGAGCTACTGACACTGTCGAAACTCGATTCCGAGGTCGTTCGCTCAAAATGTTGACGGAAGTCAAACTTGGCCAAATAGGGCAACCTTAAGGAACCAAGTGTTCCTATACTGCTAAAAGCACTACCATATCCTGAACCACACGTCCCCGCAAGTCACAAATCACAAGAAGCCGCTAAGGGAAGAATTATATAGGGGAACGGGGTCCGATAAAGTAAAACGACCGGTCGGGTCGTTACAGTTTAGAATTTGTATTGATAACATGATCCGGAGGTGTGTCCCCGAGATAGAAGAATTTGCTATTTTGTAGGCTTGTCCCGCATCACCATATGGAGGACATTTTTGAGGAGTTCGGACAGCAGCTAAGGTGTTAGAGGCCGGTTTCTACTGGCCGACTGTGTTCAAAGATGCTCACCAATGGGTGAAGGGCTTTAATGAGTGCCAAAGAACGGGGAACATATCCCGTCGACATGAGATGCCTATGTACCCAATACAAGAAGTGGAGGTGTTTGATGTGTGGGTCCCTTCATGGGTCCCTTTGTCAGCTCCTACGGCAATAAGTACATACTTGTTGCTGTAGACTACACGTCTAAATGGGTGGAAGCTGCAGCGTTCCCCACCAATGATGCAAGAGTGGTGGTGGGGTTCTTGAATAAAAAAATATTCACCCGGTTCGGGGTTCCAAGGGCCATTATTAGTGACGGAGGCACGCACTTCTGCAATCGTGTCTTCGAGAAGCTACTGGCCAAGTATGATGTATTCCACAAGGTGGCAACCCCTTATCACCCCCAGACAAGTGGGCAGGTTGAAGTCTCAAACCGTGAAATAAAGAGTGTGCTGACCAAAACAGTGAACGCCACAAGAACTGATTGGGCGAAAAACCTTGATGACGCACTCTGGGCCTATAGGATTGCATTTAAAACACCAATTGGTATGTCTCCATACAAGTTGGTATTTGGTAAGACCTGTCACCTGCCTGTTCAGCTAGGGGTGTGCATTCGATTTATCAATTCGATTTTGACCCTTATCGATAATTACTTATCGATTATCGATTTGTACATATGCTTATCGTTATCGTTTCAATAAGGTTTCGATTTTTTTGATTTCGATTTATCAATTTTGGGGCTTATCGATTCGGTTATCGATTACACCAATAAGAAAATTTGCTGGATTCCACAAAAAGTATATCGCTATAAACACGCCTAACTAATATGGACAAAAAGAAGCTAAATAAGACGAACACCGTTTATAACATAAAAATTGTGTCAACAAGAAGATGCAACGAAACTAAAGTATTTTCATTTTTCTGCACCACCCTCCCCCCCCCCAACCAACCCACCCACTC
>ML255263.1:20396-92307 GCA_005239495.1 Nicotiana undulata
CCCCTCGTACCCCCCACCCTACCCCCACCTCCACCCGCAAAATATTTTTCAACTTATACATTTTAATGTAAAAAGATTTTTTAATGCAAGATGAGCATAGTTCAAAAATATGGGTCAAGTTGGGCGGGTTGGGTTATGACCCATTGTTTAGCCCATCTTAACCCGAGTACACTTTGGGCTGGGTTGGGCAATGACCCATTTATTGACCTAACTCATCTTGACCCGCCCAACTTCAACCCAACCCGCCCATTTGCCACCCCTAAGTGTGGTAGCCCTTACTGAAAGTCCTAACGTTTAAACCTGGAGAAATTAAAAAATATATTAAGAACTTTGTAATACATCACATTCTTTTAGAAGTATATTATTTAAAATGGAGAACTTACATAGCAACTAACAAACACTAGCAAACATCGTCGGTGGTTCTCCCACTTTCCCCCTTACCATCACAATTACCCACCCCTTAACCCCACTTTCTCCCACTTTCCCCCTTACCATCAAAATTACCCTAATTCCCTCCTTCCTCCCTAAATCCCCCCCCCCCCCCCCCCCCCCACAACGTTCCTCTTCCTCTTCCCTCTTTCCCCCACAGAAAACCCTCCTCCCTCTTCCCCCCAAACCCGCGACTCTCTCTCCCTTTCTCCTCCCAACTTCCATTGTTGCCACCCACATCTTCACTCAAGTAAGTATCTCTTTCTCTCTTCTCCTCTTATTTTTGTTTTTATTTTTCTATTGAATAGTCGATCATTGTTGTATTGTGGTATTCTGTTTCTATTTTATGGTAGACTCTTGTTGTATTTGTGTGTAATGGTGGTTCTTCACCACCTCTTACTCGTTTTTGGTGGGTATGTGACCCTATAGATTAATGTTGGTTGGTTGGTGTATGTTTGAAAATGGTGGGCGATTCTTGAGTAGTTGGGGTGAGATTAGTACTTGTTTGTGTTGAATAATTGGGAAGAGTTAGTCCATATGAGGCCAATGTATGCTTGTTACAAATTATGCCCACATGGTGTTTGTAAAGTTGCCCCATTGAGCAAATTTTTGGGCATTGTGTCCTTCGTGGTGGTGAAGTTTGAGTAATCACCCGATAGGCACACAACTTGGACACTCTCTAAATTTTGTCCTTCTTATCCCAGGTACCATGGCTCACTCACACAAAAGATGAAACACAAAGAGCACTAGTCGGTTTGACTCATCCCGATTTGTGTCAATGGCTGTTGAGGACAAGTATGCTGCTAAGTCCGCCAGGAAGATGGTCCACGAGGTGACAATTGACAGGGCTGCCTTATAACATGAGAGCCTAGATATGTTCGCCGAAATTCGGAGGCGCCAGTTGGAGATATTCTTAGAAGAACCGGAGGAGGCCAATATTCTAATGGTCCGGGAATTCTATGCAAACTGCCCGGAACATGTGAACCGGGTAGTCACTGTACGGAGAACAAGGGTGAATGCCTCACTGGAAGCCATCCGGCGGGTTTACAGGCTTACGACCTTCTCTGGGGATGTTGATCATTACCAGTTCCAGCAGACACCACCGTTCAACTAGCCCATGCTCGTGCGGTCAATTTGTGTGGGAGGGGAGCCCACATGGGTCAAAGAGGGCATCACGCTGAACTCTAGTTACTTCACCTGGGAGGCCAAGTGTTGGTTCACAGTTATCTGTAGCCGCCTGCTACCCACCAGCAATACCACAGATATCAACCCCCCTCGGGCGGTGATGGTTTGGTGCTTTGTCAACGGATTGGACTTTGATATCGCACGGGTGCTCCATGATGAGATGTTCATCCGATCGCCTGAGGTACTGAAAGCGTTCTACTTCCCCTCTAGTTACCAGGCTGTGCAGGATAGCCAATGTCCCTGAGAATCATCCCATTGACGGAAAATTGGCAAAGAAGGCCCCGTTCAGAGCAGGCAAAATTAATGTGGGCAAAGAGCACCCGGTGCCTCTAGGTGTTGACGATGAGGATGAGGTTATTCCTGATGATGCACCACCTCGGAGGTCTCATGATGGGGCGGGACCCTCTCGACCTCGGCAGGGTCCCAAGCTGTCGACCTTAGAGGACGATGTGGCCGGCTTGCGCACCTCGGTGGATAACCTCAACGTCAAGATGGATGCAATGTCCACCAACCATGCTAAATCTGAGAAGAAGATCATGGCGTGGTTTCGTGCGCAAGAGAGGGCATGTAACGTTGACCCCGCCACCGTTTCTGATGACGAGTGATCACCAGGAAAGTCTCCTTACCCCTCTGTTCATGTATTGTTGATTGACATGGGGACATGCCAACTTTTCATATGTGGGGTGGGGGACAATTTTGTTGTTGTATATGTTGATATTGTTTTGTCTTGTTTTGATTTTATATAGTTGAATTGTTTGTCTCAATTAGTTTGGCTTGGACCGAAAATGGACACCTTCCGACGGGCCTCTTGAGGGCATTAAGTCGAAGGAAAAAAAAACAGAAAATATAGTGGACTCTTCCTGATGACGGACTACTTAGGCCGTTTTCTTGAGGGAAGTTAGCCCAAAGAAAACACCAAAAAAAAATATTTTTTATTTTCGTTTTAGGTAGTATACTAACTTTCCCTTGGTTTTTCTTTTGACCACGGTTCTTTTCCAAGGGTTTATCTTGAATCGGATATAGTTAGATTTTTTTTTTAGTTGTTAGGATTCTCTTGGGCAAGGAACTGAATGGCAAGAATGAAGCCCTTAGTGTGTTACACCTGAAAACCAAAGACCCTAGGGTGTGACGCTTAGGCTCATTTGTGGACTCTTGTAGAATGCCTTAATTTTGCATATTGTAACTGACTTGAATACTAATTGGAGTGTTTTGATGAACAAATTTGGAGTGGATTATGTGCCATGTGCGTGTGAGGTATTTGTGCATCATATTCTATGTCTTCATGTGATACCTAGAACTTGCCTTGTGTGTGTACAAAACGAAATAGAAGTGTGTTTAGTCTTAGAAAGGATATAGGCATTTCTTTGTTAAGCCAGACATAAATGTATATCCACCTGAAAATAATTGACTATAGTTAACCCCCTTTGAGCTTATAAGCTTGTTTCTTTGATAACCACGTAACGAACCATACCCAATTGTTTGAATAGCCTGTCTGTTTCAACCCTGTACCTCCCATGAGCACTTGAATTGTTAGAAAATGTGTAAAAGTCAAAGTGTGGGGTGGTGGTTTGGTTTGTAAAGAAAAATAGAAGGAATAGGATGAAAGGTGCAAAAGTGTGAAGAAAAAAAAAAGAGAAATAAAGAAAGAAAGAGGACAATAAATAAATGCAGTCCTTGATGATTAGTGTCATGGAAAAGAAAGTTGCACCTAAAAATAGTGGGGTAATTATGAAGCAAAGTGTGGTCAAAGTTCTGGCCAAACATGAAAATGGGTTGAATGTTAATGTAATTTTATTAAAAGTGCTTAGGGAGGTTAGTGACTATACCGAAATGTATCCTACCCATCCCTTAACCTACATTACAACCAAATAAAGACCTATTGATCTTAGACTGAATAAACTCAGTTAGTAGAGTATTACACTACGGGCAAGCCTATGGTGTATCTGTGAGGCATATGAATGTTCTTTTGAGAGTGAGTGAATTCTTTCGATATAAAGTTCCTGTTGTTCTTAATATTATCTTTTGTGGGACACCAAAGGGTGGTGCTTGAGCAGTTTAGGCCTGTAGAGTGTGGTTTTGCTGCTCGAGGACGAGCAAAGATTTAAGTGTGGGGTGTTGATAATAGGTGAATTAGACTATATTTTCGCCCCTAATGAACCACACTTTATTATATTTTTAATGTGAATATTGATAACAAAATGCTCTGATTAGTGTTTCCTGTGCTTTGCAGGATATATTCTATGAGAGGAGATACTTTGGAGCGATTTGGAGTCAATTAAGGGAGTTCGAGGCTAATCGAGAAGAACTCGTGAGGAAAGCACAAGAGAAAGGGCTGAAATTGCTGGAACATGGTCCACCGCGATCGCGGTCGACCGCGGCTGGATCGCGGTGGAGAAATAACTGAAGCAGCATACGAGTAGCCCACCGCGGTCGCACTGCGTTCCTGCCGCGACCGCGGGCGACAACTGACAGATCTGGAAAATTGAAGGACTTAAGTGTAAAATACGGAATAAATTGCCCAACCCTATTTAAACATTGTAAATCCGCACAAGAGAAGGATATTCTATTTTTAGACAAAAGTAGGAGGCAAGACTCATTGTGAGAAGACTAGAAACCATTAGAGTTTTAGATTTTCTTCCTTTAATCTTTCTTTTGAGCATTATGAATTCTTTTGGGTTTTTATTGTTCTTGAGCATGAGTAGCTAAATTTTCAAATCTAAGGTTGTTGGTGGAACCCGTTGGGGATGAACTTGTTGAGATATTAACATAGTTTTTGTTTGGTTGTTAATCTCTATTTGTTCAACTATGTTCTTGTTGTAGTTGATTGAAGGGCCCTCAATTAGTTGTTCCTATTTATTATGTATCTACTTGAGAGAGAATGCATATTTAGGTAGTTGTTTGAACAACACCACTCCCGGAGTATAGGAGAGATCCATAACCGAGGGTTTAGAGGTTGGATTAGAGATAACGATACCTCGGGTGCAGTCTAAAGTGAACTGTAATGCAATCTAGCTAGCGTAATTTGAGAGAGTGCGTCTAGTAAATTATCATAATTACTTGAGAGAGATTTATGATAATTGGAGTGTTCATGATTGATAGAAACCACTAAGTCAAAACTATAGGAACTACACAAGAAGGAATTTCACCAACGGGGGAAACCATAACCTTAGACCTTTATCATCATTGTTTACACCTTACTGTTAGTTAATCTTTAGTTTATTATTTCTGTTCAGTTGTAGTAGTATAAACAACATCAAGTGATATTCACAAAGTTTGAGAAAGTTGACTATTGAGAATTTAGTAATCTAAAGACGACAGTTGATACGTTAATTCCCTGTGGGATTCGACTCTGCGCATAATACCCCAAATTATATTTGCAACACCCGCTTAGTCTTTTAATAGACATAGTTGAGCGTGATCAATAGCATTAAGGGTAAAATAAGAATGTAAAAATTCGAAAGTTTTCACATATAAATAGGTATTAATCTTTTCGAACAAACGAAAAAGGAATGAGTGCATGTAAAATGGAATTGAGAGAGCAATCAATAATTTTCTTAGTCGACATGTCAGTCTGAATTATAAGCATCCAAATACACAATTTTTGTGTAAATAATAGGGATTTGAATGTTTCTACACTCTAGCATCTAAATTAAAGTTTTCTGCCAGCAGAAGACCTGCAAGATAAATAGGTTTTAGTATGATTATGTTATCAATTAATTTGATATTGTAAAATAGAAGTTTGCTGCTTTTTCTTGTTGACAGTTGACAAAGAAAGAATCCTCAAAAGGACATCTGGTGTTCTTAGGATAGAAAAGAAAGCATTTACTGTCAAAAAGGAAAAATGATTTTCCTTAATATGGACCGAACTTATTTTCCCAAGAACTACCTTACCTTTTAATTTCATCCCAATTTTTTTGACTAACAGTTAGACATTATTATCAAACATTAATCAAAACACTACTCTATTTGCTAATATTATTATCATTAATTTTTAATAATTTTTTTTAAAAAAATATTTTTCATTCACTAACCAATTATAACATTTTTTAGAAAAAAAAATTGACTTCGTTTGAACCGATCACACACAATGCGAACGAGTATGACAAAGGAAACATCTAATTTCAAGAAAAATAGGGACCAATGGTTAACAGCTAAAAGTTTCAAGGACTAAAATTCAAAGGATGATTGTTCAACTAATTTAGAAGGTGAATTCCTCCATAATCATTCAAGGCAATGTGTTAATAACACTAATTTGGACTAACCTACGCATGCTCCTGAACCTTGCTGGACTCCAGAGGCTTGACGACACCCATCTTCAATGGCTAAAACAATTTATCTTACACATTGATGTTCCAAATACCCTAATAATTCCAAGTTCCATACTCATACCGTTATGTCTCTAGCATATTTGGTTAGCTCGAAATGTCACTCTTTTTTCGCTCACCGTTAAAGCCACTTTCTTCCTCTCATATCCTCTATTTGGCAGCTGAATTTTTCCATATTGTTGTTCTACCACTGCCCTCACATAACTGTATACCGATACAACTTCAATGGCACCCACCTCGTAATAGTCCTTTCACACTTAACACTGATGGGTCAGCCCAATTAGACACGGGACAAGATGTGATTGGCGGTGTCATGCGTGTCTCAACGGGTAACTGGCTTATCGGCTTTTCAGGACGTCACATCTCACGGGAGTGTTGAAACTGAACTACGTGCGCTTTATCACAGATTGCAATTGGCTTATAACAACGGCTACAAGCCTATCGAAATGAACCTGGACGCTCAAATAGTAATTAATATATTACAGACCGCGCACCCTCTTTATGCTAACATTATACATGATTGCAGGTTTCTTCCCGCGTAGCTGGATGATCCTATCATCCGTTACACATATAGGGAGCAAGCGAAGTATGGCTGCCGTATAGATAACACTACCGGCATCACTATTTTTGCACAACCCCCGCTTTTTCTACAACCGGCTTTGGAGGATGGTCGCTGAGGCACACTTTTTGTTAGAAGGGTTACACCATCAACTCTTCAGCATGCAACCTGTTCACAAAATCCTCCTAGTAGTAGTAGTAGTACTAGTACTAGTAGTAGCAACAGTAATAGTAGTAGTAGCAGTAGTAGTAGTAGCAGCAGCAGCGTATAGAATTTAGACATTTTTCACCCGGGAAACATAGTGACGACACTATTATTTTTATAACATATATTTTTCTTACTAATAAGTGACTTTTCGTTATAAAAAGATGTTTATTAATCATACTGTAATAACCCAAAAAAATTTAAAAGACTTTCGGCCCATGGGTTGTCAATGGAGAAAGGACTTTTGCTTAGCAACAAATAAAAATAATAAAAGGAAAGAAAAGAAAATATTAAATAAAATCTTAAACGGTTATAAGAAAAAAAGTACAAATTAAAGTAAATAAATTAGAGAAATGTATAAAAAAAAGACTACAAAGTAAATGAATTGTTTTGACTCCGTATTCATAGAAGAAAGGAAGTTGCTTCAACGTTGATGCCTTTGGCATATTACTTGTGTAAGAGCTGGTTGAGAATCGGCGAAGACGCCAATGATCTTAGAAATCTTAGTTTCCTGCATTTCACTAAGTTCTTCATCTACGTTAATGATCATCTTCTCGAGAATAGGCGCAGACGCCAGCACTAACCTTACAAACCGCAATTCCACTCTTGAACCATGGAATCTATGTATTCCTAGAGTTTGAAGGTTATTGAGTTCATCAATCCTGCAGCCTTGTCCTTTCAACTGATTTACGTCTACTCTCCTTGAACCTTTCTTGATCCGACTCAACTGTAAGTAGCATACAGAAATATTAGTAAGATTTACATCTCTATACTCATGAATTCAACAACTCACCTGAAGGTTAAGTAACATCAAATTGGGAGAACTTCTAATGATGCATAGAAGGGAACAAATTTGATCTTCATCAGTAAAATCAAAACAATACAATTCGAGAGTGACCAAGTGATTGAGCATCGTTGACAGCCTCCTAGACAACACAAAACCCAAAATAAGAACGTGAATAGTTACAACTATGTATGGGGTCATTCTGAGCTATTTAAAGATATCAATTTCCATCTTACCTTAAGGGAGAATCCGTCCAAGATAAGTGTTGTAACTTCAGGCAAGATGCTGAGAACTGCAAATAAATTTACCTTGCGACAGTCCTTGAATGAAATCCATTTAATTGTGTCAATACCACAACGGGAAAATTTTAAACATAAAAGTTCTGGGGCATATATATTCAAGTGATGAAGACCACTACATGTGTAAACATCAGATCTATAAGGTTTGGAACAAAGAGGACAGAAGTTTCAACATCTAATTGAAAGGAGACTCGACTTAGTGAAAGGCTTTTCAGCTTGTGGAAACCTCTAAAACTGCATGGTGGCCTGAAAATGCAGTTTGAGAGATCCAAATGTTCTCGCTCTGCACCGTACACAGAGGAAGGCAACTTATAAGGAGTATTGATATATTTTAAACACTGAAGGGTGAGCTCCACAAGACCATTTCTTGACAAATGTAGCATCCATAGATCAATAACTGAGTGCTCAGAAGGATTTATTATTGAAAGATCAAGGAGAAATGTCTTAATGGGTCCATAGTGATGCAATAGTACTCTATTAATGATGTCAGTCGTGCTTGATTGCTTTCCCTTTCTGCAGAAGTCTGCAGAAATTGTAAGCTTTGGTTTTGAAGCCCAAATATGTCTCCACTTACTGGACAAGACACTCATTCTTGCGGCATCCTCAATAGTCATGTGCTCCTGAATTTGGTGTCTGAAATTAATAGGAAGATCTGTAACTCTATCAAGTTTGTCCCTTCCATCTTGAAGTCTTTTATTGCAATTTGTCATCATGATTGTAAGTCCTGACCATTTGAACCAACAAAAATAAGTGAAGAATATTGCATAGAAAATGCTTCACACTTATACAGCTTTATTGATCATAGACAATATGGTATATTTTTATACACTTTTATACAAGATAGATAAATATTGTATACTAATATATAAGAGTGTATTTGCAACAGAATATTTGCTATGCGGGTGTAAACTAAAAATATGACTATGTGAGTGCAATGTGTTGTGTTGGGATGTATACTTTTGAAAAGTTCTTTTCAACTGCTAAAATTCAAATGATGAGTTTGATGAAATAGAATTCCTCCATAAGAGGCTGCCTAGTTGCATGTGAGAGTTGTATAGTACGTCTCATTTGAGAGTATTTGTCAATAACAAGATCTTTTTACTTAACGTCATATCTTCCTTTACCAGTTATCCTTAACAACATTTCATCATAAAAGTCATAATTTTTTCGGAATCAGTTTTTCTATTATATTTTAACTCTTTTTAAAAGACTTTTTAACCTATAACAGCAGAAACCATCTTTTTAAGAGACTCTTTATAAAACTACCCCTCTATAACCACTATTTTTTGCGTAATAAAATAGCCATCTTCATAGAAATAAAAACTCTAAAATTACAAATAATAAATTTAGAGATTTGACCAAATATTTTAAAATTGTAATGCACCACTTATGATAAAAAATATTACATGAATACATATAAGGATTTCATATCCTTGAAAGATCGGCACATACATTTCTATTTAAAATTTTATTGAGATTTTAAATTTAAATACTTTTCTTATATTTTATAACGTAAAATTTTGATTTTTCTGGGAAATCTTTAGTCTATAATGGCCATATAATATTTAAACCTCAAATAATGTTACACAATCAGACATCTCTATAACAACACCCTTATATAAAAGTCATTCACTATAAAAACCAATTTTTTCTCAGAACCAATTTTTTAAGTTGTATTTCACCTCTCTATATGTAACGACCCAGCTGATCGTTCTGAGAGTTTGAGCCCCGAACCCCTAATATCTGTTTTTTCCACGTTTGTTTCTGCTATTGGAACTTACCAGAGTGATTAGTTATGAAATTCGGAGAGATTTGGGACAGTTAGTCCTTAATTGTGAGTTTAAGCCTTAGAATTTAGACCGTAGTCGGAATTGTGTGAAGACGGATCAAGAATGGAATTATGTCGACTCTGTTAGCTCCGTTTGGGGTTAGGAGCACGTTCAGAATGTGTTTTGGAGGTTTGTAGTAGATTTAGTCTTGAATTGGCGAAAGTTAGATTTTCGGCGAATTCGGCCGATAGGAAAAATTTTGATATCGAGCTCGGAATGGAATTATGGAAGTGGGTGTAGGTTCGTAGCGTCATATGTGACATGTGTGTCAAATTTGAGGTCATTCGAACCAGGTTTGTAGATTTTGGAAAAATGCTAAGTTCTTAAGCTTGAATCCACGTTTAATTCTTGTTTTGGTGTTGTTTGATGTGGTTTGAAGGCTCAACTAAGTTCGGATGAGGTTATAGGACTGGTTGGTAGGTTTGGTTGAGGTCCCACGGGCCACGGGTGTGTTTCGGATGCTCAACGTGAAGAATTTTGGACTTGGGCAATCCTGGTGTGCTGAACCTGTTATTTTCGCACCTGTGGATGTTGGACCGCAGGTGCGGCGCCGCAGAAGCGGCTTGGTAATCGCAGAAGAGGACAAGGGCCAAGGCTTGAGGGACCGCAGATGCGGCCCAGTGACCGCAGATGCGGCCCAGTGACCGCAGATGCGGCCCCAGCTCGTTAAGTGACTGTTTGCACCTGCAATGGCCTTTCCGCAAGTGCAGGACTGCAGGTGCGGCCCGTGAGTCGTAGATGCGGAAATTGCTAGGCAGAAATAGAGAATTCGAGGGTTTTTGAAATTTCATAAGACAAAAATCGATTTGGAGCTCGGTGGGAGACGATTTCTCGAGTATTTTGAAGGAGAATCATTGGGTGACGAATTCTAACTATATTTTGATAATAATACAATAATCTATTGTTGTTTTCTTCTTCTAATAAAGGAAATTTAGAGTAAAAGTCTGTAAATGGGGGAAAAAGTTCCCCAATTGAAAATCCGAAAATTTAATGAGATTTTGATGTCAGATTTTGATGAGTTTTGTTAGGGTGTGCTTGTGAGTGAACGGGTGTTCATAATTTATAAATATTACCCGATTCCGAGGCATGAGACCGGGGACTTTTTTGGGCGATTTTCCTAATTTCGCGTTTAGCTTCAAATTAGTTACTTAAAGTTATATTTACATTATGCAGTTAATTTTAATAGATTTGGGCCATTTGGACTCGGGTACTCGTGGCAAGAACGTGATTTCAAGTTGATTTGAGCGGTTGAGGTAAGTGACTTGCCGAACCTTATGTTGGGGACTTCCCCTTAGGATGTTTGATATTAATTGATGTGTGGGCGCCGTGTACATGAGGTGACGAGTACGTGCACGGGCCGTTATTGCAAAATCCCATTTTTTCTTCGAAAATCATAAATTGTTTTTTCCTCCTATTAACTTGCTTTAATATGTTAAATTATTTAACTTAGATTAGAAAAGCATGAATACATGTTTAATATTCAATTTCCTACTTGACACTTTGTGCGCCATGTTTAGTTAGGTTACTGTTTCCCTTAGCTGTGATTTTGATGAACTGTATAAATAGAGGCCATAGTTGTCATTTTATCTTGCATCGCATATTTAAATTGGGACTACGGACGTATTCCGGGAGATCCTCCTATTTAACCAAAGAATTAGATTCTTTGCCAAAGCTATTTTAAGAACATGGGTTTCTGATAACCAAGAGAAAATGAAAATAATTATAAGTAAATTCGTGAATAGAAAACAATAAAGATGCACAAAAAGTAAGTATATTTAAATAGTGGTTCGAACGTGTCCTTACAAGTTATATTTTACTCCCTTTTATAGGGAATTTCTTAATATAACGTCTACTTTTTTTAGTGATTGAGCATTAATGACTAATAATGGCATTAATGTAACGTTACAATGATTAATCGTAACAGTTGCATGAAGATTATGTAATGTTTGGCTCATTAATTGAAGATCCCGTATCTGCCTTTTATTACCCCTTGATTCATTCTGACCGTGTCTCTTTATCTTCCCAATTAGGTTGAGACTCCCGTATCTGATGATCCCGTGAGTATGCTATTCCGTTCCTCTTTATCTCGTACCTCTTAATAGAGTCTTGTCCAGTTGTCATGTTATCATTGCTCCACATAGATTGCTGAGTCATCATAATTGTTACATGTGTGAAGCTCATTTTTACCAATACAGATAGTCCCCCGACTTACCATTTATTTATCGATTAATATTTGGTAAGTGGATACTCATTTATGGAGGGAATATTTTGCCGCCACTTCACTCGTACGATTGCATCCATCTCTGAATGTATGCATCTCTTGTCACTTCCATTTAATGCCCGTGCCACGTGGCGTTCCCGGGTTGGTTCTGCAGTTACTGAGCGCCTTTTAGGGCTTTTTGCGGCTGCATCAGTCATGAAGTGACAACTTCAATTATGACTTTGACATCACTGTTTCCATTTTTTGACGGTTTCCTTCGAGTATAAATATCCCTTTTCCTTTCTTTACTTTCATGAAAAACTTCCGACCTTCTTTCTTTATTTGTAAATTCTTCATTCTTCGTAAATATGTCTTCTTCAAATCAACAATCTAGGAAAGTCATTAATGTAGATGAATTGACTCCCTCTTCTGCTCTAACACGGAGTAGGAGAGGCCGTAGGCTTAGGAACTTAGGTTCTACTCCTTCCAGGGGTGCTTCTTCTTCCCATGTTACTCCCCCATCTTCTTCTAGGACTTTTGTTTCTTTATCTTCTTCCAGGTCTAGGGCTTCTAGATCTTAATCAAAGAGTAGAAAACACAATGAACCACTTCGTGAGCCGAGGGTCAATGAAATTTTCCCTGCGGAGTTTTCTTTCGCCAAGGATAGTCAGGCCATGAGTGAAGAACTTTCTTCAATGTTTTCGCATGACAATGCCGACCTTTATCCTACCCAAATAAAAGAGGGCTTGGTGTCTCTTGTACGCATGGATTGTTTTTGGAAGCCTGATTTTCCTGTTATTGTTCCTAACGATAACCAAAGAATAACCTCTTACAAGACCGGGTATTCTTATGTTTATACTTGTCCTTTCACATTAGGATTCAAGCCTCCAATCGACCCTGTTATCATCGAGTTTTGTCGATTCTTCAAAGTTTGGCTGGGACAAGTCGGTCCTCTTGTTTGGCGAGTTGTCGCGTGCTTTAGGTATTTGGTCAATTTAGCTTCTGTACCCTTCACTTTTCATCATCTTATTCACCTCTATTCTCCGATGTTGTTCCGCCAAAGAGTGTTTACTCTAGCGGCTAGGAGTAAAAGGGTGTTAGTTAGTCCAGATGATGACAAAGACCGAGGGTGGTATGTTCGGTATGTTGCTGTCCCTGCTGCAGGTTTAGTAGGTGAAGAAAATCTCCCCTTCCCTGAGAAGTGTAACTTTGCACGTGAGTATAGTTTTTCTCACTTTCCTTTCCTTTGCTTTTGAAAAATTATCATTTCCATGACTATTTCTTTTTCCTTTGCAGCAACCATGGGAACCCTTGAGAATGTCTCTGGTTTCCGTGATTGGGCAGAAAAACTCTTATTAATTGCTCCTTTAGAAGATCGTTTGTGGAAGTATCTCTATGGGAGGTTTGGTTGGAGGTTAAGACCCATGGTAAGTGAAGTTTTTATTTTACTTCTTCCATTTTTGAATTTTATCTGATCCCTTTCATTTGTTAGGGTTTCTTGCTCGTGGTATTCCTGCTGCGGATGTGTCCGCTTCAAGGTTGTCCCTGGCAAAGGACCAGAAGATCAATGTTGGTTCCTCCTCGTTGAAGAGAAAATAAAGTGGGTCCAGGACCTTAGAAGAGTAGGGTGGTTTTTGACGACGAGTCTGCACCCGTTGTTGATCCTCCTGTGCCTGAATTCGAACTTTCTGCCCCCGAGGATGCAACTCCCTCTCCTGTTCGTGAATCCATTGATCTCCTGTTTCGTCAAGGTTTTGGTACCATTTCTGATGAAGCCCCTCTTGCTCTTTTCTCTCCTCTTGCTCCTAAAGAACATCCTTCAATTTCTCCCATCGTTGTTTCTTCTCCCATGACTGTTCCTGCTCCCGATGCTGTTTCTGCTCCCATTGCTATTTCTGCTTCTCTGCCTAATATGCCCGTGGTTCTTTTATCCGCCCCCGCTTCCGTGCCTTCTGCTATGGAAGTAGGGTCTTCCAGCAGGGGGAGATGATGCAAGTTATAATAGAAGTACAAGCGACAGGCAGCCTCTTGAAAAAGTCGGGCCAGGCTAATGTATGGTTAAAGCCATTGATAGGCCCGACTGAAAAGTCTAAGCTGGAAAGCCATAGCTCCCTGACTTGGATGAACGAGATCGTGCACTCGTCTTTAAAGGTAAAACTTGCTCTTCTTTCATATGTACTTATACATATACTTATTATATCTAATTTAACTTTTCATGTAGATCAATCTTGTTGGCACAAAGTTTATGAAGAGAGTCATTCAGATGGAGCAAACAACAAAGGACTTCCTAATTGAGGCTGATAATTGGAGAGAGCAGTACGAAGGTCTACAACTTGACATGGAGGCAGTGAAGGAGGAAAAGTGTACCTTGGAGAAGCAACTTAGGGTTATGGAAGCAGAACTGGCCGTTAAAAAGGCGTCTTCGAACCAGGCAGGTAAGGACAAAAGTGTCCTAGAGTCTTCATTTGCAGAGCAGCTTTCCCGTGCCACAGAGGAGATTAGGAGCTTGAAGGATTTATTGGACCAGAAGGAGGTGTACTCTGGTAAACTTGTACAATTGCTCACCCAAACCCAAGAAGACCTTCGTAACTCTTCAGAGAAGGTCCGGTTCCTGGAAAGATCCCTCATTCCTTTGCAGGCCTCTCACCATGCTGCCGTGGCTGAAAGAGATGAGTTAAGTGCTGAACCTGAACAGTGGGAGAAATATTATGAAGTTCTTGAAGACAAAGCAGTCGTCAATGTTAATATGGGCTTATCTGAACGCCCGTCTTGACACATTGACAGAAATGGGCCAAGAGGGTTTTTACTTGGAAGCCGAAATTGCTAAAACCAAAGAGACAATTGAGAAGTCTCAGCAAAGTTAGAACCTCTCTTCACCTGAGGTTGAGGTCCCTGCTGCTTGTGTCTCTCCATCTTAAGCTGCCCCTTCTGCCAGTGAAGACATCTCCCCATCTGGAAAATCTTAAAGAACTTGGTTCTTTTTTTATTTTATTTGCATCAATTGGTGGTTACCCCCAGTCCTATCGGGGGTAAATTTGGATCCTTTGTATGTCCCCAAATGACAACTTAGGGGCAATCAATGTATAAACTAATCCGTCTTAGAGTAAGTTAACACTTAGTTTATTTTGCCGTAATATATTAATATATAGTAGCATGACTTTAGCTTTCTTTGAGTTTCTGTTTCACTCTTAAGTCTTTGCATGCTTTCTTTTTGAGGTTTTTGGTTTACCTCTGAGTTTTTGACTTTGCATTAAAAAATACTTAGATTGTTCGTACCTTTTCGTAATAGGTACGGTTTATAAAAGAGGGCCCTTTTTTGATCGACACTTAATGAAGAAGACGTCTCAACTTCATAATGATGTAAATATACAAAAGAGAGATAGGAATTTCACATGTTTTTCTTTAACAATGTTTTGAAGAAAGTTTTTGCATTATTTCGAACTTTCATAACATTTCACATGTGTTTGTGCATTCTCTATAACTCATTTTGTAACTGTTTTTTCTTTCAACAAATTTGATATGAACTTGTACTCGTAACTGTTTTTTCTTTTGCAACAATTTTTTTCGAATTAGTACAAGGGAATAACTATTTTCGTAGGTGGTACCTCCGGTATGTTGCTGTTCTTACTGCTGGTTTAGTAGGCGAAGAAAATCTTCCCTTCCCTGAGAAGTGAAATCTTGCACGTGAGTACAGTTTTGCTCACATTCCTTTCCTTTTGTTTTTGATACTCTATTAGTACCGTAAATGGTTTTTTTTCTTTGCAACAATCATGGGAACCGTCGAGAATGTCTCCGGTTTTCGAGATTGGGTAGAAAAACTCTTGTTAACCGCTCCATTAGAAGAACGTTAGTGGAAATACCTCTCTGGGAGGTTTAGTTGGAAAGTTAAGACTCACGGTAAGTGAAGTTTCATGTTTTTACTTCTTCCCTCTTTTCGAGCTTTATTTGACCCTATCACGCCCCAAAACCAAGGGACACGACCGGCGCTCGACCGGGTAGCCCCAGTCAAGCGGACCTGGATTCCTTTTTTTTTCCTCCCACGTATTACCCCGAAATTTCCGATGTACATTATTCAATTATAATTAAGACGCATTCTTACAATCTAAAATTAAACCATAGAATTCTGTCATTACCAACATGTAATATAATACTTACAAAATACACATAACACGTAGTTTTACTTTACGTGGTCTACAGGTCATACTGCCCAAAATACATAAGTACATAACCCACATTTCCTATCTACGGAGCCTCTAAGAGTACGAAAGAGTTATTAATACTTGTCGGTAACAAGGCTCCGGCTATACCTTACACAAATACCAAAATAAAAATCTGAAAGAAGAGGTGGCATGAACCACACTAGGCGCCGAGAGTAGAGGGGCTCACCAAAACAGCTGGTAGGACGAAGAGGAGGCACTACTATCAGTGGGCTGGAGTACCTGCTATGGAACCACCTACAATCATCACAAGAAGTAGCGCCCCCGGAAAAAGGGACGTCAGTACATTTGAATTGTACTGGTATGTATGAACAAACTTTACTCTAAGTAAACTCAATAATGCACAGGCAAGAGACAGACAGAGAGTCATACAATCACTGCACAAGACATAGAAAGATACACAATGGAAGTTCCACAATTTTCACTTCATCACAATCACAATCGCAACTCCACCCTTGTCCCTTCTCAACATTTCACCCTTATTTCTTCTGTTGCGGCATGCAACCCGATACCACCTGACAATCACAATCATTTGTTGTGTTTCTGTTGCGGCGTGCAACCCGATCCCACCTGACAATCACAATCATTTGTTGTGTTTCTGTTGTGGCGTGCAACCCGATCCCACCTGACAATCACAATCACACCCTTATCACTTCTCACATATCACCCTTATCTCCCCTGTTGCGGCGCGCAACCCAATCCCACCAAGCAATCACATCTCATATCAACGATGACAAATCACAGTTCAATCACAGAAAATTTCAGCAATAAGAATACAACTTCTTTACATAGCCTTTAGCATATACATTCATACTCTTGGATTCATTATCCTCCTAGCACCGTTTTACAAAGCATGGTAGTGTGGTGATCAACTAAAGACAGAAAAGTAATACACTTCACGCTTCAACATAATTCGGACAACCAGTTGCACATATTCATAACAATACATGTACCGTATGCTCGAACACCACAAGTGATTTTACAAAGATTAAAGTTAGCCATACATACCTGGAGTCGAGTTTCCCCTTTTAATTTCTATTGCAATTCACTGAACCGCCTAGCACCTTCAATCTAGTTCACAATGCGACATATTTATTTTAAAATTAAGAGTCTCGAATTCATTTGAGCATTTTATCAAATACTACGTGATCCCTTATATTGACTAAACCCTTTTTAGTGAAAGATTACTCTACTTGCTTCCCTTTACTAGGTTATGGAAGATTATTCATATGCATGCAAGGTCCCAACTTTTCATCTTCAAGAACCAACCTATGTGTGTTTTATTCTTAGTTAAATCCCTGGAATTTGAGAAAATAGGGTGAAGGCTTACCTCTTATGATGAAGAAGATGACTACTACTCGATAAACTTCCAAGCCTGGGTAGAGATGGAGGACCAATTTGGGGAAGATGAGGACTTCTCTGTCTAGAACCCACTCTCACTTCTCTCTATTTTGTTTAGAAACAAGTTAAAATGAAAGGGGGCGGGGGTTAAATGAAACAGGGGTCGGGTATAAGAATTTAGAAAATTAAAAGACCGTGTCGAATATGCGGTCAGGAATGCGATCGCATTCCTGACATGCGGCCCGCATATTGGACCGCAGAATGGCCCCCAGGTGAGCCAAAATTTGAAAATATTCTGCCCGTGTATGCGACCACTATGCGGTCCGCATACACGTTATGCGATCGCATTGTGCGTCGCATAACACCCCTTCAGTTGGGCAGTGATCTGCCCGTGTATGCAACCACTATGCGGTCCGCATACACGTTATGCGATCGCATAGTGCGTCGCATAACACCAAAATTTCTTGAAAAATTAAGTTACTTTCAAATCCCGGGGTACTTTTACACAATCAAGGTCTGTTTTTAAGAATTTCCACAGATAAAACAACTCGGGGACTCGCTCGGGCATTATTTTCAGCAAGAACTTTTAAGGGTCTTTACAGACCCCTTTCATTTGGTAGGGTTTCCTGCTCGTGGAATTTTTGTTGCAGCCGTGTCTGCTCCAAAGTTGTCCCTGGCAAAGGCTCAGGAGATCATTTCTGGTTTCTCCTGCTCAAAGAGAAAAACAAGTGGGTCTAGGACCTTAGAAGAGGAGGAGGAGGAGGAGGGTTCGTTAGTTCATAGATCGTGTAGGAGGAAAGTGGTCTATGATGACAAATCTGCACATGTCATTGACCCTCCTGTGACCGAGTCTGAACTGTCTGCCCCTGAGGATACAACTCCCTCTCCCGTCCATGCACTAGTTGATCTCTTGTTCCGTGATGGTTTTGATACCGTTATTGATGAAGCTCCCTTGGCTATTTTTTCTCCTCTTTCTCTTAAAGAACTTCCCTCAATTAATCCTGTTGTAGCTTCTGCTCCCATGGATATTCCCGCTCCTGTCATTGCTTCTGCTCCCGTGGATTTTTCTGCCTCTCAGACTTCTCTGCCCGCGACTCCTTCATCTATCCCCGCTTATGTGCCTTCTGTTGCAGAGGTAGGGTCTTCCAGCAGGGGGGAGATGAGGCAGGTGATGATAGAGTTTCCAACAGCGGGTAGCCTCTTCAAAAAGTTGGGCCAAGCTGATGTATGGTTGAAACCCTTGATAGGCTCGACTGAGAGAGCTAAGCTGGACAGCCATGGTTCCCTTACCTGGGTGAATGAAATTGTGCACTCTTCTTTAAAGGTAAAATTTGTTTTCCTTTGCTTGTGTTCATATACGTTCTTACCGTATCAAATTTATCTCCTTTTGTAGATCAATCTTATAGGCATAAAGTTAATGAAGAGGGTTTCCCAAGGGGAGCAGGCAGCAAGGGATTTCTAGATTGAGGCGGATAATTGGAAGGAGCAGTACGAGAGTCTGGAACTTGAAAAGGAGGCAGTGGAGGAAGAAAAGTGTACCTTGGAGCAACAAGTTAGGGTGATGGCAGCAGAATTGGCCGTTGAGAAGGCATCTTCGAAACAGGCAGGCAAGGACAAGAGCGTCTTAGAGTCTTCATTCAAAGAACAACTGTCTCGTGCCTCTAAAGAGATCAGGAGCTTGAAGGCCTTATTGGACCAGAAGGAGGAGTATTCGGGTGAACTTGTTCAATCACTCACTCAAACCCAAGAAGATCTCCGCAACTCTTTGGAGAAAGTTCAATTCCTGGAAAGGTCTATCGCTTCTTTAAAGGCCTCTCATGATGATGCCATGACCGAGAGGGATGAATTAAGAGCTGAAATTGAGTTGTGGGAGAAAGATTATGAAGCTCTTGAAGACAAAGCAGTCGTCGATGTTAGCTGGGCTTATATGAACTATCGTCTCGACACATTGATGGAAATGGGCCAAGAGGGTTTTGACTTGGAAGCCGAAATTGCAAAAACCAAGGAAACCATAGAGAAGCCTCAACAAAGTCAAAATATCTCTTCACTTGAAGGTGAGGTTCTTGTTGCTCGTGTCTCTTCATCCCAAGCTGCTGCTCCTGCCAGTGAAGACAACCCCCCATCTGAAGAAGTTTAAGAACTTGGTTCTCTTTTTTTTATTTGTATTAATTGGTGGTTACCCCCAGTCCCATCGGGGGTAAAGTTTTGATCCTCTAAATCCCCAACTGACAACTTAGGGTCACCTAATGTAAAAATTAATATGGCTTAGACTAGGGTAATTCTTAGTTTATTTTGCCATTATATTAATGTTAGCATGACTTCAGCTTCCTTTGAGTTTTTGTTTCACTCTTTTAAGTTTTTGCATGCTTTATTTTTGAGGTTTTTGGTTTACATGTGAGTTTTGCATTTATAGAATGCTTAGATTATTCGTTCCTTTCCGTAATAGGCATGGTTTATGAAAGAGGGCCCTTTTTTGATCGACACTTAATGAAAAAGACGTCTCAACTTCATAATGGTGTATATATGCAATAGAGAGATAGGAATTTTTCACATGTCTTTAACAATGTTTTTAAAGAAAGTTTTTGTATTGAACTTCCGTAACATTTCTCATGTGTTTGTGTATCGTCTATAACTCATTTTGCAACTGTTTTTTATTTCAACAGATTTGATATAAACTTGTACTTCGTAACTATTTTTCTTTTGCAACAGTTTTTTCGAGTTAATACAAGGGAATAACTGTTTCTGTTTATAACAATTTTTAATAAATACGAGGGTGATGCTTTTTTCATCCGTAACTGTTTTTTCATTTATAACAGTTTTTTGAATAGGTACGAGGATAATGATCTTTCATCCGTAGCTATTTTTATTTATAACAGTTTTCTGAATAAGTACAAGGATTTTGTAACTATTTTCATTTATAACAGTTTTCTGAATAGTACAAAGATGATGATCTTTATCTATATCTGCTTTCAGTTACAACAGTTTTCTGAATAAGTACAAAGATGTGCATTTCTACCTCATAACTAATATTCTGCCTTTAACCTGAACATTCGTTTACATTCATGAATATGTTTTTCAAAGATTTTTTGAATCAGGCTTTGTATTTTGAGTCTTTGGCTCTTTTGATTTTGCTCGTAATGCTTGACTTGTTGGGAAGATGGATCTTTCAGTCTTGAGCTTTTGACTTTTTAGTAGTCTTCTTTGCTTTAGCTTTGCCTTCCATACTATATAGTCCCCCAAGTGTTTGAGCTTTAAAGAATGAGATCTCGAGCACTTGACTATTCCTTCCTTGTGGTCCTTTTCCTGAAAAGCAAAAACATACGGGACTCGAAGGTATATAATTTTTTAAATGATGACTTCTTAACCCTTTAAAACGTCCATCAGAAAGTTGTAACCCTAGACCGGGAATTTAGTTACTTCCTCGTGTCTTTGCAGGTCTAATATCATCATCTGGTGATGGGTTAGCTTTTTGCCTATCATCTAAAATGGTTAGTATAATTTTAACTATACAAAAGTAAAATCGAACGTAGTGATACCTAACCGGGGGTGTTCCTTTTCCTTATAAGTAATACTTTTTCAAGTGGACGGCATTCTAGCTGGTTGGTAAGATCATGCCGTCCATAGCCTCCAGCTCATAAGTGCCTTTCCCAGCAATGTCACGGACTTTGTAAGGTCTTTCCCAATTTGGATTTAGCTTTCCCGCACCAGTTTATTTCGTTGACTGGAAGGCTTTTTTGAGAACGAAGTCCCCAATTTTGAAATATCTGAGGTGAGCTTTCCTGTTGTAATATCGCTCTATGATTTGTTTTTGAGATGCCATACGTATTAGCAAAACTTCTCTTCTTTGCTCGAGCAAGTCCAAATTGGTTCTCAACTCGTTGTTGTTTGTTTCTTTCATTGCTGTTGTAAACCTTGTGCTTGGTTCACCAATTTCCACCGGTATCAAAGCTTCTGATCCGTAAACAAGCGCGAATGGAGTTTCTCCCGTGGCTATTTTTGCAGTTATTCTGTAAGCCCATAATACTGCCGGTAACTCATCAGGCCAGTTTCCTTTGGCTTTCTCTAACAGTTTCTTTAGGTTGTTGATGATGACTTTTTTCGTTGATGATGACTTGTCCATCAGCCACGGGGTGATATGGTGATGCAGTGATTCCTTTGATTTGCCAACTTTCGAAGAATTCTGTGATTTGAGAGCCTATGAATTGTGGGCCATTATCACATACGATTTCCTTCGGTATTCCAAAACGGCATATTATTTTTCGCCATATGAAGCTTTTCACTTCTTTTTCACGCACCTGTTTAAAAGCTTCTGCCTCTACCCATTTTGTTAAATAATCAGTTAACATGAGTAAGAATCGTACCTTTCCTTTAGCTGGGGGAAAGGGTCCCACTATGTCCGTGCCCCATTTTATAAATGGCCATGGTGATACCACTGGGTGGAGTAACTCTGCTGGTCGATCTATGTTATTAGCAAACCGGTTTCACTTGTCGCATTTAACTACGAAACTTTCAGCCTCTTCTTCCATTTTGGCCAATAGTACCCTGCTTTGATTAGGGTTTTGACTAAGATCTTGCTCCTGCATGATTTCCACAGTGTCCTTCGTGGACTTCCTTTATCACGAACTCTGTTTGATTGGGTCCAAGGAATTTTGCTAAGGGACCTCCGAACATTTTGCGGTATAGATCATTGCGAATGAGGCAGTACCGTGCACCTTTTTTGCGTAGTGCTTGAGCTGCTTTTCGATCTTCAGGTACAGTACCATTCTGCAAAAAGTTTAAAATTTCGTTTCTCCAATCCCAGGTTAAATTGTTAAATGTTACCTCATTTTTATCATGGTCGATCGCTGAGTGAAATAAGTGAATGAGAATTGCATTGTCTTTGTTTGACACTTCTGCAACTGCTGCAAGGTTAGCTTATGCATCCGCTTCTACATTTTTCTCGCTGGGTATTTGCATAATTTTCCATGATTGGAATTGTCTTACCAGGTCTCGTGCCTTTTCCAGGCATTGTTTCATACGAGTCTCTCTTGCGACATAAGTCCCCTGCATCTGGGTTACTACCAGTTGAGAGTCACTTTTGATCACGATTTGCTCGATTGAGAGTTCCCGTGCCAGTTCAAGTCCTGCAATGATAGCTTCGTACTCTGCTTCATTGTTTGTTATGGGATTACATTTAATAGCTTGACGTATCTTTTCACCCGTGGGTGATATTAAAACTATTACCAATCCAGCTCCTTTTATATTAGAAGAACCATCAGTAAATAGGATCCATATACCTGGATTAGCCCCGTTAAGGAGTTGTAACTCTTTTTCTACTTCAGGAATTATGCTGGTATTGAAATCAGCAACGAAATCAGCTAAAATTTGAGACTTTATTGCAGTCCTAGGCTGATATATTATGTCGTGCTCACTCAATTCTATTGCCCATTTAGCTAATCTTCCCGATAATTCTTGTTTATGCAGAATATTTCTTAATGGGTATGAAGTCACAACAGTAATGGGATGACATTGAAAATATGGTCTTAATTTTCTAGCTGCCATAATCACAGCTAAAGCTAATTTTTCTAGATGTGGGTATCTTGTTTCAGCGTCTAACAAAGACTTGCTTACGTAATAAATTGGAGGTTGTTTACCTTTGTCTTCCCTTACCAGTACTGCACTTATAGCAATTTCTGCTACGACAAGATAGACACACAATATTTCCCCTTCATTTGGTTTTGACAACAATGGGGGTTTTGATAAATATGCCTTCGGATCTTTGAGAGCCTGCTGACATTCCTCAGTCCATTCGAACTGATTCTGTTTTTAAAGAACTGAAAAGAATTTAAAACTCTTTTCCGAAGACCTGGATATAAATCTCCCCAAGGCTGCAATTCTTCTTGTTAGTCTTTGCGCTTCTTTTTTGCTTGTAAGTATATTGGGTATTTCATTAATAGCTTTAGTTTGAGTAGGATTTACTTCTATTCCTCTATTTGACACAAGGAAACCCAAAAACTTACCTGATTCTACGCCAAAGGCGCATTTTTCTGGATTCAGTTTCATACTATACCTGCGTAAAATATCGAAAGTAATTGAAAGATGCTGGAAATGATCTTCTGCTTGTGTTGATTTTACCAGCATGTCATCGATGTAAACCTCTATCATCTTTCCTAGATGTTCCTGGAACGTTTTGGTTACTAGCCTTTGATATGTGGCTCCAACATTTTTCAAGCCAAACGGCATGACTTTGTAACAATAAGTCCCCCTGTTTGTAATAAAGGAAGTTTTTTCCTCGTATGAGTGATCCATTTTTATCTTATTATAACCAGAGTATGCATCCAAAAATCTTAACAATTCGTGGCCTCATCGTCGATCACTTGGTTCTTGAATGGTCCTTGCTTTCTTTTCTTTTGCTTAACAGGCACGAATGATGGATCTTCATTTAGTTTATGAGTAATCACTTCCGGTGGGATACCTGTCATGTCTGAATGGGACAAAGCAAAGCAATATGCGTTAGCTTTTAAATAATAAACTAACTCACCTCTTCTGCTGGGACATAGCCTCGTGCATATGTGGAATTTTTGTTCAGGCTTCCGTTCGAACAGTGGAACAACTTCGAGCTCTTCCGTAGTTGTTTTGATATGTTCATCCTCTTCTGGTTTCTGAATGACATCAGGTCTGGAATCCATGTCCGTATGTTTTGGTATTTCTTCCGAGGTGACCTGGTTCACCTTCTCGTGGCTATCATCTGCCGTACCTGTTTGAATAATAATTTCTTCTATACCCGTTTGTGCAACCGTACTTGCCTGAGTGGTTTCCTTATCTTTTGGTTCTTCCGCTTCTTTGTTGTAATGTACCACAAACTTTATAATCCTTGAGGTTTGTTGATCGCCTTGAATTTGTTGAATTCCCCATTTGGAAGCGAATTTGATTACCTGGTGTAGGGTAGATGGTACCGCTCTCATGTCATGGATCCATGGTCTCCCCATGATTACATTGTAGGCCCTGTCAGTATCAATGACTTGGAACCTGGTATTTTTAATTACTCCCTCTACATAAGTGCTAAGCTCAATTTCCCCTTTTGTTACGACCGTAGAGTTATCAAACCCAGATAAGGCTCGTGCTTTTTGGATTACTCGATCTTCCATTAACATTTCTTCCATAACTCTTGATAGGATAATGTTAACTGAGCTACCTGGATCAATCAACACTCTTTTTACGTTAGTGTCATGTATAAGTAAGGATATTACCAGTGCATCATTGTGTGGGATTATCAATCCGTTTATGTCTGCATTGTCGAATGATATATTGTCTTTTTCCAGATCTTCACGAATCCGCTTCCCGTGCGTAATTGTGAATTTTGTGGTTCTTTTGCAGACTACTTCGTTTACCTCCTCACCCCCGTGTATTACGTTGACTGTTTGTTTTAGAAATGGTGGCTTTGGTGGATCCTGCCTATTCTTCATATATGCATGCTTACCTTTTTACTAAACAATTCATTTAGCTAGACCTATTTTAATAATTGTTCTACCTTACCTTGCAGAAATATGCAGTCTGACGTTCTGTGTCCATGGTCATTATGGAACTCACACCAGAAGTCTGGGTTCCTCTTATTTGGGTTCGACCTCATTTCTTTGGGCCATCGAACCTTATCGCCCATATTTCTCAGTACTGCAATTAATTTAGAAGTACTTACATTGAAGTTGTGCACTCCAATTCTTGTATTACCTCTGCTTCTTTCATCCCAATCCTTTCTGGATCTTGATGAGGACGAGCTCATATCTCTATTTGATGGTCTGTATTATGAACGAACATTTTCAAACATGGAACAAGTTTCTCATCCCGAAGGTCCCATATAAGTGTCGTACCTATTCTTACATGTTCTCCTTTCCGATTCGGAGCGTCTAGAACTGGTTCGATCTTCAGTTTTTGATTGGGCAATGGTATCCTCCTCTATTCATAGCTTGGTACTATACATGTTATAGACATCGTTCCATGTTGTGGCGGGAAATTCTCTTAAGCTTTCTGTGAGCCTTCTCGTAGCTTCTGAACTTTTGTCATTTAAATTGCTTGCAAATGCCATGGCTGTCCAATTGTCAGGTACCCTTGGTAGCATCATTCTTTCGCGTTGGAACCTGTCTAAAAATTCATGAAGCAAATCCGTGTCTCCCTGTTTTATTTTGAATATATCTTCCATTCTTTTTTCGACTTTTTGTGCACCGGAATGCGCTTTTATAAAAGAATCTGCAAGCTCAGCAAAAGAATCAATAGAGTTTTCAGGTAAAAGAGAATACCAGGTTAATGCTCCTATAGTAAGTGTTTCTCCGAACTTCTTGACTAGTACTGACTCAATTTCTTGTTTAGTGAGGTTGTTGCCTTTTACCCCGGTGGTAAAAGCAGTTACATGATCGCGTGGATCAGTTGTCCCTTCATATTTGGGAACGTCAGGCATCTTGAATTTCTTGGGAATAGGCAGGGGTGCTGCACTTGGTTTCCAAGGTTGTTGAGAATATCTATCAATGTCAATGCCTTTGATAACAGGTGGTACTCCAGGACTTTATTAGATTCGATCATTTTGTTCCTTCACCTGTTTCTGCAAGGTTAGTAATAAAGATTGTAATTCTGTGCTGTTGGACATACCTTTTCTTGCTTCGAGGGATTCGTTAAGTGTACCACCACTTCCTGAGTTTGCTAATCCATATTGAGGATTTTCTACAGTTATGGTGTTGTTAGGAAGTAGTGTGGGTGACGCTGCCGGTATCCCCCTCACGAAGTCTTGTATGGCTTGGTTTACATATCCAGCAATCAATTGTTTCACCTGATCTTGTTCTCCTGTTTGATCCTTACCATTATGATTGTTGGTTTGAGTAGTAGATCTTTCTGGGGATGGTTCCCTTGAACCTCGTGGGGTTCCAGCAGGTGATGGAATTGGAGTTCCAGTCCTCTGTTGGTTGTTATCGTTGGCGTTCGACATAATTCATAGAATATTTTTTTGAAAGTAAAAAAAGATTATCAGATTCACGGTAACAGAACAAATTTGTTTAACCAAAGAATTAGTTTCTCTGCCAAAGCTATTTTTAGAAGCACACTGGTTTCTGATAACGAAAGAATAAACTAATAATCACAAGGAAATTTGTAATTGGAAAGCACTATGATGCACAAAAAGGTAAATGTATTGCAATAGTCGTTCCAATGTCTCTTACAAGTTATATTTTATTCCCTTATATAGGGAATTTCTTTATATATCGTCTACCCTTTTTCAGTAAGTAAGCATTAATGACTAATAATGGCATTAATGTAACTTTACAATGATTAACCGTAACTGTTGCGCGAAGGTTATGTAAAGTCTGGCTCATTTATTGAAGATCTCCGAATATGCCCTTTATTCTGCCCCGATTCATTCTGACCGTGTCTCTTCATCTTCTCAATCATGTTGAAATTCCCATAGCTGATTACCCCGTGGGTATGTTATTACGTGCCTATTTTCCTCGTACCTCTTCATAGAGTCCTGTCCAGCTGTTACGTCTTCATTGCTCCACATAGATTGCTGAATCATCACAATTATTACATGTGTGAAGCTCTTTTTTACCAATACAATCATGCTAAGAACGTGACGCTGGCTATGCCAGGTTTACCGAGATTAGAATGGAGAGGTACCTTAGAGTATACTCCCCGCAAGGTCATTTCATTTCTCAAGGCTCAGCGGATGGTTGAGAAGGGGTGTGATGCGTATTTAACCTATGTGACAGATGTCAGTGTTGATACCTCTATAGTTGAGTCAGTACCAGTAGTGAGAGACTTCCTTGATGTATTTCCAGCTGATCCTCCGGGTATGGCGCCCGATAGAGACATTGATTCCGGCATTGATTTGTTGCCGGGCGCTCAACCCATTTCTATTCCTCCTTACCATATGGAACCTCCCGAGTTGAAGGAGTTGAGGGAGTAGTTGCCAGAGTTGATGCTTGATAAGGGTTTCATCAGGCTCAGTGTATCACCTGGGGTGCTCCGGTATTATTTGTGAAGAAAAATGATGGTTCTATGCGTGTGTGTATTGATTATCAGGAGTTGAACAAGGTTACACTGAAGAACAGGTATCCCTTGCCTCGCATCGATGATTTATTTGATCAGTTACAGGGTGCCAGGGTATTTTCCAAGATTGACTTGCGTTATGGCTATCATCAGTTGAAGATTCGGGAGCCGGACATCCCGAAGACTGCCTTTACGACCAGATACGGTCATTATGAGTTTTTTGCCATATCATTTGGGCTGACCAATGCCCCAGTAGCCTTTATGCATTTTATGCACAGTGTGTTCTGGCCTTATCTTGATTCCTTCATCATTGTGTTTATTGTCGACATCCTGGTATATTCCTGGTCTCGGGAAGATCATGAGCAACACTTGAGGACCGTGCTTCAGACTTTGAGGGAGAAGAAATTGTATGCAAAAATTTCTAAGTGTGAGTTCTGGCTTGATTCAGTGGCATTCTTGGGCCACATAGTTTCTTGTGATGGGATCAAGGTAGATCCGAAGAAGGTGGAGGCAGTACAAAGTTGTCCTAGACCATCATCAGCTACGGGGATCCGCAATTTCCTTGGTTTGGCAGGGTACTACCGTCGCTTTGTAGAGGAATTTTCATCTATTGCAGCACCTATGACCATGCTGACCCAGAAAGGGTGCTCCATTCAGGTGGACCGAGGAGTGTGAGGAGAGATTTCAGAAGCTCAAGAGGTTAGTATTGCCTAAAGGTTTAGGGTCCTACACTGTCTATTGTGATGCCTCGAGGATTGGCCTTGGAGCGGTATTGATGCACGACGGTAGGGTAATTGTCTATGCGTCCAGAAAGTTGAAGGTGCATGAGAAGAATTATCTGGTTCATGACCTCGAGCTAGAAGCTATTGTTCACGCCCTGAAGATCTGGCATCATTATTTGTACGGTGTTCCCTATGAGATTTACATTGATCACCGGAGTTTACAACACATGTTCAAGCAGAAAGACCTTAATCTACGTGAGCGGTGGTGGTTGGAGCTAGTGAAAGACTATGATATAACTATATTATACCACCCGGGGAAGGCCAATGTAGTAGCCGACGCCTTGAGTCGTCGGGCAGAGAGTTTGGCGAGTTTGGCATATGTTCCAGAAGCTGAGAGGCCCTTAGCCTTGGATGTTCAGACCTTAGCTAGTCAGTTCGTGAGATTGGACGTTTCACAGCCTAGTCGGGTGTTAGCTTGTGTGGTTGCTCAGTATTCTCTTTATGACTGTATCAGAGAGCGTCAGTATGATGACCCCCACCTTCTGGTTCTTCAGGATACTGTCCAGCAAGGTGATGCCATGGATATGACTATGGATGATGACATCGTGATGAGGACGCAAGGTCAGATCTGTGTCCCTAATATGGATGGGCTTCGGGAGTTGATTCTTGTGGGGCCCATAGCATGCGGTACTCCATTCATCCGAGTACCTTGAAGATGTATCAGGACCTAAGACAGCATCATTGGTGGAGAAAGATGAAAAACGATATATTTGGATTTGTGGCCAAGTGTCTCAACTTTCAGCAAGTTAAATATGAACATGAGAGACCAGGAAAGGTACTTCAGAGGTTAGAGATCCTAGAGTGGAAGTGGGAACGGATCACCATGGACTTTGTGGTTGGACTTCCTCGGACTTTGAGAAAGTTCGATGCTATTTGGGTGATCGTGGACAAGCTGGCCAAGTCAGCCCATTTCATTCCAATGTTGACTACATACTCATCAAAGAGATTGGCTGAGATTTGTATCAGGGAGATTGTCCGCCTTCACGGTATTCAGTGTCCATCATTTCAGACAGAGGTACACAGTTCACATCACAATTATGGAGGGTCGTACACCAGGAGTTGGGCACTAGGGTGGAGCTAAGCACATCCTTTCACCCCCAGACAGACGGACAGTCCGAGCGCACGATTTAGATTCTTGAGGATATGTTCGTGCCTGTGTGATGGAGTTCGGAGGGTCATGGGACAAATACTTGCCATTGGAAGAGTTTGATTAAAACAACAGTTACCCGTCTAGTATTCATATGGCACCGTATAAGCTTTGTAAGGTAGGAGGTGCCGGTCCCCAGTGGGATCGTTTGAGCCGAGCGAGGCCCGATTATTGGGTACAGATTTTGTCCAGGATGCCCTCGATAAGGTGAAGGTGATTCAGGAGAGACTTAGCACAGCCCAGTCCTGGCAGAAGAGTTATACATACCGGAAGGTTCGTGATTTGGCATTTATGACTGGTGATCGGGTTTTGCTTCGGGTATCGCCTATGAAGGGCATCGTGAGTTTTGGGAAGAAGGGTCAGCTGATTCCGAGGTTAAATGGTCTTTTTGAGATATTGCAGCGCGTTGGAGAGGTTGCTTATGAGCATGCCTTGCCTCCCAGCCTAGCAGGAGTTCATCCGGTATTCCACGTTTCTATGCTCCGTAAGTATCATGGTGATCCGACTCATATATTTGATTTCAGCTCATTCCAGTTGGACAAGGATCCATCTTATGTTGAGGAGCCAGTAGCCATCTTGGATAGGCAGGTCAGAAAGCTCAGGACGAAGAATATTGCATCAGTAAAGGTTAGGTGGAGGGGTCAGCCGGTCGAGGAGGCTACTTGGGAGACCGAGCAGGATATGCGTAACTAGTACCCTCATCTTTTCACAGCTTCAGGTATGACTTTATATTTGTTCGAGGATGAACGATTATTTTAAGAGGGGGAGGATGTAGCGACATAGCAGGTCGTTTTGAGAGTTCGAGCCACGAACCCCTAATAACTATTTTCCCCACGTTTGTTTCTGCTATTGGAACTTGCCGGAGTTTAGTTATTGAATTTGAAGAGTTTTGGAACACTTAGTCACTAATTATGAGTTTAAGCCTTAGAATTTAGACCATAGTCAGAACTGTGTGAAGACGTATTCAGAATAGAATTCCGTCGACTCTGTTAGCTCCGTTGAATGATTTTGGGGTGAGAAGCGGGTTCGGAATGTGTTTTTGAGGTTTATAGTAGATTTACGCTTGAATTGGCGAAAGTTTGATTTTCGGCGAATTCGGCCGATGGGGAAAATTTGATATCGAGCTCGGAATGGAATTCCGGAAGTGGGTGTAGGTTCGTAGCATCATTTGTGACATTTGTGTCAAATTTAAGGTCATTCGGACTAGGTTTGACGTGTTTCGGCATCGTTTGAAGATTTTGAAAAAATGATAAGTTCTTAGGCTTGAATCCATGTTTAATTCTTGTTTTGTGTTATTTGATGTTGTTTGAAGGCTTGACTAAGTTCGAATGAGGTTATAGGACTGGTTGGTAGGTTTTGTTGAGGTCCCGGGGGCCTAGGGTGTGTTTCATATGCTCAACGAGAAGAATTTTGGACTTAGGCAATTGCTGGTGTGCTGAACCTGTTATTTTCGCACCTGCGGATGTTGGACCGCAGGTGCGGTGCCGAAGAAGCGGCTTGGTAATCACAGACGCGGACAAGGGCCAACGCTTCAGGGACTGCAGATGCGTTTGGGGAACCGCAGATGTGACCCCAACTCGTTAAGTGACTTTTCGCACCTGCGATTGCCTTTCCGTAAGTGCGGGACTGTAGGTGCGGCCCATGAGTTG
The DNA here is from genome assembly GCA_005239495.1 of Nicotiana undulata. Classification (NCBI taxonomy): domain Eukaryota; kingdom Viridiplantae; phylum Streptophyta; class Magnoliopsida; order Solanales; family Solanaceae; genus Nicotiana; species Nicotiana undulata. Next base: position 51,355 of record ML255263.1, read on the forward strand.
CAGATGCGTAAATCGCTGGGCTGGAGTAGAGAATTTGAGGGTTTGAAATTTCATAACACAAAAATCGATTTGGAGCTCGGTGGGAGATGATTTCTCGAGCGATTTTGAAGTATAATCAATGGGTAACGAATTCTAACTATATTTTGATCATAATACAATAATCTATTGTTGTTTTCTTCTTCTAATTAAGGAATTAAAGACTAAAAGTTTGGAAATGGGGGGAAAAGTTCCCCAATTGAAAATTTGAGAATTTAATGAGATTTTGACGTCGCATTTTGATGATTTTTGTTCGAGTGTGCTCGTGAGTGAACGGGTGTTCATAATTTGTAAATTTTTTCCGATTTCGAGGCGTGGGCTCGGGGGAGATTTTCCTAATTTCGCGTTTAGCTTCGAATTAATTAGTCGAATTAGTTACTTAAAGTTATATTTACATTATGCAATTAATTTGAATAGATTTGGGCCATTAGGAGTCAGGTACTCGTGGCAAGAACGTGATTTCAAGTTGATTTGTGTGGACGGCGTGTACGTGAGGTGACGAGTACGTACACGGGCCGTTATTGCAAAAATCCTATTTTTCCTCCGAAAATCATTTATTGTCTTTTCCTCCTATTAACTTGCTTAAATATGTTAAATTGACTAACATAGATTAGAAAAACATGCTTACATGTTTAATATTCAATTTCCTACTTGAGACTCTGTGCTCCATGTTTTGTTAGGTTACCACTTCCCTTAGTTGTGGTTTTGATAAACTGTATAAATCGATGACATACTTGTCATTTTATCTTGCATCACATATTTAAATTGGGACCACAGACGTATTCCGTGAGACCCCCCAGCACTGCATATTTATTTTGGGACTACGGACGTATTCTGGGAGATCCCCCCAGCACTACATAATTATTTTGGGACTACAGACATATTCCGGGAGATTCCCATGTACTGCATATTTAAACTGGGAATACGAACGTTGTCACGACCCTAAACCTAAGCTGGTCGTGATGGCGCATATCATGGTACTAGGCTATCCAAACTACCGCGAAATAATATAAAGTCCTATTTCATTTAAACTGTGATTATAACATAAAAGTTTCTTGTTTAACATTTTCAAGCATCCAGAAGATTTAAAGCAGTTAGAACATCGCCCCAAAATCTGGAGTCAACCGTCATGAGCATCTATGATTATTAGAAGGAAATTCTAGTTCCATACTACATCCAGTATGGGAATGGAAAGTAAATAACAGAATAAGAAGGGAGAAGGGGGTATGTTGTGGACGCCAAACAGCTACCTTAAAGTCCCAACTCCGGCTCCAAAAGATAACGGAAGAAGCTAGCGCTCAATCCCAACACCTGTATTTGCACACATGGTTGCAGGGAGTAATGTGAGTATGCCAACTCAGGAGTAATGTAAGTAAATAATGTCTAAGGTGACGAAACACGTAAAACAATCATCAAAGCATAGTAAAAAGGGATCCATCTTTCAGAAACACATATACGATATCTTGTAATCCTTTAGAAATCGATTTTCAGTAAAATATCATTGAAAAGTATGCCTTTTCAAAAGATTCATAGAAATCAAAGTGATTCAATATATAAAATTGACAAAGTTCTTAAATAGTCTTTCAGGTGAAAACATATATCATCACTTCCCTTGGCGTATCATCACTTAGCACCAGTCACTCAGTATGCCTCACAAACACTCAATATCAGCCCCTCGGGCTACCTCACATTCACTCATGCCTCCCAAGTCACTCGTCACTCGGCACTCGGCACTCGCACTCGCACTCGCACTTAGGAGGTACCTGCGCTCACTGGGGGTGTACAAACTCCGGAGGGGCTTCTACAACCCAAGCGCTAATATCAAGCCATCTCGTGGAATAATCACTCAGGCTCTCGGCCTCTCATATATCAGGACAATAGTAACATGCTGCGGCGTGCAACCTGATCCCGTAATATCCTCACAACATAGGCCCTCGTCCACACTCAGTCAGAAATCACTCAAAAATCCACTCGGGCTATCAACAAAATAGGGTACTCGACCAAAAGTATCGTTTTATATCACAAAATAGTGTAAATGAAACTGAGTTTTGAAATCAGTTAAACGAGATGTGACTGAGTGTAAAATCATAAGTTAACACAGTGAGGAAAAATAGTAAACAGCCCCCAAGGTGTCTAAACAGGTCGGCACAAGGCCCCAAACATGGCGTACATCCCACGGTATAGTAATAGTCCTAAAATAGTGAATATCATATGAAATTGGAATCAAGTACGCAACTTAATAGTTGCCACGAGACGGACCAAGTCACAATCTCAAAATAGTGCGTGCCACACACCTGTCACTAAGCATGTGCGCCACTCCAAAACAATGATAAAATGTGAAGTCCGGGGTTTCATACCCTCAGGACATGATTTACAGCCATTACTTACCTCAAACCGGCCCAAAAACTACTCCGCAATGCCCTTGCCTCTCGAATCGGCCCGCAATTGCTGAGAATCTATCCACAACCAGATTAGTATAATCAATATATGTTCTGGAGACGAAACCCATTCGGAAATTATCAAAATTAATCACAAAGCCCGAAATTGGCCAAACCCGATCCCCGGGTCCACGTCTCAGAATTGGATAAAAATAAAAAAAACTAGAATCATTATCCTTCCACGAGTCTACCCATATAAAATATATTAAAATCCAACCACATATGATCCCTCAATTCCCCAATTTAAAGTCTCAAATTCCCAAGCCCTAAATCTCCAATTTAGTCACTAATTTTCCGTAAATTCCACCCCTAATCGGTCACATAACACCATAGAAATGAGTTTTAGGTCCAAAAACCTTACCTCCGCGAAGTTCTCTTGATTTCCCTCTTCAAATCCCTCTCTCGAGCTCAAACCCATATGAAAATGTTGATGAAATAACCCAAAATTCGCGAAGGTTGATATTTATGCTTTCTGCCTAGGAAAATCTCACATGCGGTCCCAGGTGCGCACCTGCGGAATCCACTTGAAGTCCAAATGTCGCACCTGCGAATCACCCTCCGCACCTGCGGCTTTGCATGTGTGGTCAAACTCTAGAATCTACGGCCCTCATCCAGCCTAGCCAAAACCGCACCTGCGCACGGCCCTTCGCACCTGCGGGCATCGCACAAGTGGCTTCCCTTCCGCAGGTGCGGCCACACCAGCAACTCAGCACTAGCAGCAACTTCTGCTGCATTTTCCAAGTTTAAACCTCCCGATACCCTCCGAAATCACCCCGAGCCCCTCGGGATCCAAACCAAAGGTACCCACAAGTCATAAATAATCATCCGGACTTAATCGAACCCTCGGAAGACCCAAAATAATATCGAAACACCAATTCAACTCATGATTCAAGCCTAAGGATCTTCAAACTTCCAAAAATCGCCAACGATGCCGAAACTAAACAAACCTCGTCCGAATGACCTAAAAAGTTGCACACACATCCAAAATGACACTACGAACCTATTCCCACTTCCGGAATTCCATTCCGACCTCGATAGCTAATTTTCCACTGCCGACCAAAATTCGCCAAAAACTCCATTTCGCCAATTCAAGCCTAACTCTACTACGGACATCAAAACCACATTCCGAACACACTCCTAAGTCCCAAATACCCTAACGAAGCTATCCGAGCCATAAAATCCATATTCCGGGGTCGTTTACCTAATAGTCAACTCTCGGTTGACTTTTCTAACCATAAGGCCAATTTAAAAGACTAAATGTCTCATTTCACACCACGACCACTCCGAACCCGAACCAACCGACCCAACACAACATAAATAGGTTATAAAACATATGATAAAGCAAAAACAGGGGAAACAAGGCTAATATCATGGAATGACCGGCCAGGTCGTTACATTATCCCCCTCTTAAACAAACGATTGTCCTCGAACAGGTCTAGAAACATACCTGGAGTCTCAAATAAGTGAGGATATCTGCTACGCATCTCCCGCTCGGTCTCCTAGGTGGCCTCCTCCACCGGCTGACCTCTCCAATGTACATTCACTGAAGCTATATCTTTAGATCTCAACCTTCTTACCTGACGACCCCAAATAGCCACTGGCTCTACCTCATAAGACATATCACCCTCAAGCTTAACCGTTCTGAAGTCCAAAACATGAGACGGGTCACCAACAAACTTCCGGATCATGGAAACATCAAATACCGGATGAACACTCGATAAGCTGGGTGGAAAGGCAAGTCTATAAGCCACCTCTCCAACCCTCTGTAACACCTCAAAAGGCCCTATGAACCGGGGACTCAACTTGCCCCTCTTCCCGAACCTCATAACACCCTTCATGAGTGTCACATTCAGCAACACCTTCTCTCCAACCATGAAAGACAAATCCCGTACCTTCTGGTCTGCATAGCTCTTCTGCCTAGACTGCGTCATGCGAAGCCGCTCCTTAATCAGCTTCACCTTATCCAATGCATCATGTACCAAACTTGTGCCCAATAGCCTAGCCTCACCCGTCTCAAACCAACCAACCGAATATCTACACCTCTTACCGTATAAAGCCTCATACGGATCCATCTGGATACTTGACTGGTAACTATTATTATATGCAATCTCCGCAAGTGGCAGAAACTAGTCCCATGAACCCCCAAAATCAATGACACAGGCACGCAACATGTCCTCTAGAATCTAAATAGTGCGATGTGACTGCCCGTCCGTCTGAGGTTGAAATGTTGTGCTCAACTCGACCTGAGTACCCAACTCTCTCTGCGCGTCCCTCTAAATCTAAGTTGTGAACTGAGTACCTCTGTCAAAAATGATAGACACTGGGACACCATGCAACCAGACAATCTCCCAGATATAAATCTCGGCTAACCGCTCCGAATAATAGGTAGTACCAATAGGAATGAAGTGCGCAGACTTAGTCAGCCGATCCAAAATAACCCATATAGCATCGAACCTCCTCGAAGTTCGTGGGAGCCCAACTACAAAGTCCATGGTGATCCGCACCCACTTCCACTCTGGAATATCCAACCTCTAGTGCAATCCACCTAGTCTCTGGTGCTCATACTTGACCTGGTGACAATTGAGGCACTGAGCTACAAACTCAACAATATCTTTTTTTTTCCACCTCCACCAAGTTGTCTCAGATCCTGATACATCTTCGCGGCACCCGGATGGATGGAATAACGCGAGCTGTGGACCTCTGCTAGAATAAACTCTCGAAGCCTATCTACATTAGCCACACATATCCGACCCTGCATCCTCATAACACCATCCTCACCAATAACAACATCCCTGGCATCATCTCGCTAGACCCTATCTTGAAGAACGAGCAAGTGTGGGTCATCATACCGACGCTCTCTAATTTGGTCATAAAGTGAAGACCTAGAGGCTACACGAGCTAACACCCAGCGGGGCTCTGATAGATCCAATCTCACTAACTGGCTCGCTAAAGCCTGAACATCATGTGCCAATGGTATATCTGCTCTACGACTCAAGGCATCAGCCACTACATTGTCCTTTCCCGGATAGTATAAAATAATGATATCATAGTGCTTGAGAAGCTCCAACCTTCTTCTCTGACGCAAATTCAAATCCTTCTGCTTAAACAGATGTTGTAGACTACGGTGATTAGTGAAAATCTCACAATATACCCTATATAAATAATGACACCAAATCTTCAAGGCATGAACAATGGATGTTAGCTCGAGATCATGTACGAGATAATTCTTCTCATGAGACTTCAACTGGCGCGAGGCGTAGGCAATCACCCTACCCTCCTACATCAAAACACAACCGATGCTTATTTTCGAGGCATCACAATACACGGTATAAAAACCTGAAGTTGATGGCAATACTAACACTGGAGTTGAGGTCAATGCAGCCTTGAGCTTTTGAAATCTCTCCTCACACTCGTCTGACCACCTGAACGGAGCACCCTTCTGGTTCAATTTGGTCAAGGGCGAAGAAATAGAAAAAAAACCCTCCACAAAGCGACAATAATACCCCGCCAAACCAAGAAAGCTTCTAATTTCTGTAGCTGAGGACGGTATGGGCCACCTCTGCATCGCCTCTATCTTCTTCGGATCAACCTGAATACCCTCACTGGACACCACGTGCCCAAGAAAGCTACTGAGCCAAGACAAAACTCACACTAGGAGAGATTTTTATAAATCTTCTCCTCCGTCAATCTCTACAATACAACTCTCAAATGCTGAGCATGCTCCTCCTGGCTACGAGAATATACCAGGATGTCATCAATGAACACAATAACAAAGGAATCCAAATACTGCTGAAACATAATGTTCATCAAATGCATGAACGATGCTGGGGCATTGGTCAGCCCAAAACACATCACTAGAAACTCATAATGACCATAACGAGTCCTGAAAGCCGTCTTGGGAATCAAAATCCCGAATCTTAAGCTGATGATACCCGAATCTCCATTCAATCTTAGAGAACACCATGGCTCCCTGAAGCTGGTCAAACAAATCATCAATACGAGGCAAAGGATACTTATTCTTGAATGTAACCTTGTTCAACTGACGATAATCAATACACATACGCATAGAACCATCCTTCTTCTTTACAAACAACACCGGTGAACCCCAAGGTGACACACTAGGCAGAATGAACTCCTTATCTAGGAGTTCCTAAAACTACTCTTTCAATTCCTTCAACTCCACTGGTGACATACGATACAGTGGGAGTCTCAACACTGACATCCCTCACAAAGGCCAAATACGATAAACACCCCTTCTCTACCAACCGCTGGGCCTTCAGGTAGGAAATCACTCTACTAGGCACATGCTCAATAGAACCTCTATACTCAACCCTCGAAAATCCTGGCATAGCTAAAGTCACCGTCTTAGAATGACAATCAAGAATATCATGACACGGAGATAGCCAACACATGCCTAATATCACATAAAAATCAACCATGCTAAACAACAACAGGTCCACTCGGGTCTCTGGAACCCTAATAGATATCACACATGACCGATACACACGGTCCACAACAATAGTATCACCCATCGGAGTCGACACATGAACATATATAACTAAAGACCCACGGGGCATATCCATAAAATGAGCAAAGTGTGATGAAACATAAGAATACGTGGAACAAGGATCAAATAATACCAAAGCATCTTGGTGACAGACTAAGACAATACCTGCAATTACTGCATCTGAAGCTATAGCATTTGGTCTGGCTGGGAGTGCATAAATATGAGCCTGACCTCCACCTGCTCGACCTCCCTCTCTAGGGCAGCCTTTAGTTGTCTGAACCCCACCCCTAGCTGCCTGGGCGGGTGTGAAGTAACTGGGGCTGGATTCGATGGCTGACCCCTCTGCTGAGAAGACCCACCAGAACGACAAGGACATTGTCTCCACATAGGCCCAAACTCTCCACACTCGAAACAACTCCCTAGAGCTAGAGCCGGGGACTTAAGGGAACCCCTGGCACCAGGATAGCCACTGGAAGAACCATGCACAGAGAAAACTTGAACATATGGTGCTCGAGATAAACTCTTGGCTGGAAGAGCACTGAATGAAGAATGGCCCGGATGAGAACTATGGGGACCCTACCCCGATGATGCACCACTATAAGCTGGGCAAACTGGCTGAGGAGGCCTGAATGAACAGCCCCTACCATGCCGAAACTATCCTCTGGGAGGAGCACCACTGAAACTACTAGATCCACGAGGCCTCTTGGCCTCCCTCTCCTCTTGCTCCTGGCGGTGAACTAACTCAATATCTCGATCAATATCAACAACCTGCTCAAAAGTAGCGCCCGATACTCTCTCTCTCGTCATCAGAATACAGAGCTGATAAGTGAGGCCATCCACAAACCTCCTAATCCTCTCTCTCTCAATAGGAACCAACTCTATGGCATGACGGGCTAGCTCTGAAAATCTCATCTCATACTGCGTCACTGTCAGCTCACCCTAATACAGCTGCTCAGACTGTCTACGCAGATCCTCTCTGTGAGATTGGGGAACATACTTCTCTAAGAAGAGAGTTGAGAACTGCTTCCAAGTAAGGGGTGCTGCACTAACAGGCCTACGCCTCTTATAAGACTCCCACCAAGTAAAAGAAGCCCCTGAAAATTGGAAGGTAGCAAAGGAGACTCCACTGGTCTCCAGTATCCCTGCAGTACGAAGCATCCTCTAACACTTGTCCAAGAAACCCTGGGCATCTTCGCCCTCAGCACCACTAAATGTCGGAGGCTGAAGCCTACTATATCTCTCCAACCTGCGCTGCTCTTCATCTGGCATAACCGGGACCACAAAATCCTGAGCTGGGACAACCGGGTGGGCTAGAGTTGCCCCCGATGTCTGGAGCCCCTGGGTAACCTGCTCAGGTATCCGGGTAGCTGGAGTTTAAGTGCCTCCCCCGACCTGAGAAGTAGCGGCAGTAGTAGAAATAGCGACTGCTTGAGCAAGACTGGTGCACACAACCGAAATCGGAGCTAGAGTCTCCTGGATACCCGGAATCACAATAGGCATTGTCGGCTGCTGCACGGGCTGCACCCTAGCTCTACCACGGCCTCGACCGCATCCTCGACCTCTCGTTGGTCTAGCTGGTGTCTGGTCACCCTGATTGGTAGCGCGTGTCCTCACCATCTGTGAGAGAATGAAACAACAGAAGTTTAGTTTCTAGAATCAACAGAATGGCACGACATAATTCAAGAATGTGAGATTTTCCTAAGGGTTTTGTAGCTTCTCGAAGATAAGTACAGGCGCCTCCTTACCGATCCGCAAGACTCTACTAAACATGCTCATGACCGGTGATTCCTATGTAACCTAGGCTCTGATACCAACTTGTCATGACCCCAAACATAAGCTAGCCGTGATGGCACCTATCATGGTACTAGGCTAGCCAAACTACCGCAAAATAATATAAAAACCATCTATTTTATTTAAACTGTGATTATAACATTAAAGTTTCATGTTTAACATTTTCAAGAATCTAGAAGATTTGAAATAGTTAGAACATCGCCCCAAAATCTGGAGTCAACCGTCATGAGCATCTATGATTATTACAAGGAAATTCTAGTCCCATTAACATCCATTATGGGAATGGAAAGCAAATAACAAAATAAGAAGGGAGAAGGGGGTATGTTGTGGATGGCGTATCTACACAAAAGGGTGCATGGAGTAATGTGAGTATGCCAACTGAGTAGTAATGAAAGTAAATAATGTCTAAGGTGACGAAACACGTAAAACAATCATCAAAGCATAGTAAAAAGGGATCCATCTTTCAGAAACACATATACGATATCTTGTAATCCTTTAAAAATAATTTTCAGTAAAATATCATTTGAAAGTGTGCCTTTTCACAAGTTTCACGGAAATCAAAGGGATTCAATATATAAAATTGACAAAGTTCTTAAATATTCTTTAAGGTGAAAACATATATCATAACTTCCCTTGGCGTATCATCACTCAGCACCAGCCACTCAGCATGCCTCACAAACACTCAGTATCAGCCCCTCGGGCTACCTCGCATTCACTCATGCCTCCCAAGTCACTCGTCACACGGAACTCGGCACTCGGCACTCGCACTCAGTAGGTACCTGCGCTCACTGGGTTGTACAGACTCCGGAGGGGCTCTTACAGCCCAAGGGCTAATATTAATCCATCTCGTGGCATAATAACTCAGGCTTTCAGCCTCTCACATATTAGTACGCAACTTAATAGTTGACATGGGACAGACCAAGTCACAATCCCTAAATATGCGCGCCACACACCCGTCATCTAAGCATGTGTGCCACTCCAAAATAGTGATAAAATGTGAAGTCTGGGGTTTCACACCATCAGGTCAAGATTTGCAGTTAGTACTTACCTCAAACACGCCCGAAAACTACTCTGCAATGCTCTTGCCTCTCGAATTTGCCCCCAATTGCTCTGAATTTAACCTAAAACAGATTAATATCATCAATATATACTAGGGAGACGAATCCCATTAGGAAATTATCAAAATTAATCATAAATCCCGAAATAGGCCAAACCCAATCCCTGGGCCCATGTCTCCGAATTCGATAAAAATCACAAAACTAAAATCCGTATCCTTCCACGAGTCTACCCATATAAAATATATCAAAATCCAGCCACAAATGACCCCTCAATTCCCTCATTTAAAGTCTCAAGTTCCAAAGCCCTAGATCCTCAATTTAGTCACTAATTTTCCATAAGTTCCACCCCTAATCAGTGAAATAACACCATAGAAATGAGTTTTAGGTCCAAAACTCTTACCTCCACGTAGTTCTCTTGATTTCCCTCTTCAAATCCCTCTCTCAAGCTCAAACACGTATGAAAATGTTGATGAAATAACCCAAAATTCGCGAAGGTTGATATTTATACTTTCTGCCCAAGAAAACCACACCTGCGGTGCTTTCCTTCGCACCTGCGGACCCGCACCTGCGGAATCCACTTGAAGTCCAAATCTCGCACCTGTGGTTCACCCTCCGCACCTGCGGAATCGCAGGTGCAGTCAACCTTTCGCATCTGTGGCCCTCCTCCAGCCTAGCCAAAACGGCACCTGCGCAAGGCCCTCGCACATGTGGGCATCGCACTTGCGGCTTCCTTTCCGCAGGTGCAGCCACACCAACAACTCAGCACCAGCAGCAGCTTCTGCTGCATTTTCAAAGTTTAAACCTCCCGATGACCCTACGAAATCACCCCGAGCCCCTCGGGGTCCCAACCAAAGGTACCCAAAAGTCATAAGTGATCACCCAGACTTGGTCGAACCCTCGGAACACCCAAAATAACATTGAAACACCAATTCAACTCATGTATCTAGCCTAAGGATCTTCAAAATTCCAAAAATCGCCAATGATGCCGAAACTAAACAAACCTCGTCCGAATGAACTTAAAATTTTCACACACATCCAAAATGACACTACGAACTTGTTCCCACTTTCAGAATTCCATTCCGACCTCGATAGCTAATTTTCCATTGCCAACCGAAAATCGCCAAAAACTGAATTTCTCCAATTCAATCCTAACTCTACTCCGGACATCAAAACCACATTCCGATCACACACCTAAGTCCCAAATACCCTAATGAAGCTACCCGAGCCATAAAATCCATACTCCGAGGTTGTTTACCTAATAGTCAACTTTCGCTTGACTTTTCTAACCATAAGGCCAATTTAAGAGACTAAGTGTCTCATTTATCACCACGACCACTACGAACCCGAACAAACCGACCCAACACAACATAAATAGGTTATACAACATGTGATAAAGCAGAAACAGGGGAAATAGGGCTAAGTTCACAGAACGACCGTCCGGGTCGTTACAGACGTATTCCAGGAGATCCCTTAGCACTACATATTTATTTTGGGACTACTGACGTATTCCGAGGGATCCCCCTATACTACATAATTTATCTGTAACTACGGGAAAATATCCCGGGAGATTCCACCTTATGTTTACCTTGTTCTGAGCTGAGGGATCCCCTGATTGTTAAGTTTCGAACATTTTCCTTTACTGTTTATTGTATAATTTACTTATCTTTTTTACTGTTTTAAATTGGTTTTATTTACTCAAGTAGGACCTTAGCCTGACCTCGTCACTACTTCACCAGGGTTAGGCTTGGCACTTACTGGGTACAAATGTTGTGTACTCATGCCCTTTCCTACACTTATTTTCGTGGACAGATCCAGGTACGAGCTATTAGCCTAGAGGATAGTATTTGTTGTTGAATTCTAGGAGACTACAAGGTATTTGTGCCGCGTCAGAAGAATCCTTAGAGTCCCCTTCTACTCCATCGTCTAGAGTCTTTTATGTACTTCCAGACTTGTTTATGGTTATAGTAGTTATTAGAAGCTTGTGACTTTGTGTCATTTCGGGTCATTGGGAAAACATTTTGTATGAGCCGAGTGTCATTGTTTTGTTATTTAGATTATCCCTTACTTTCCTTATTTCTTTTGCTTTTATTAAAGTTTTTCCCTAAATATTAGGCTTACCTAGTTGTAAATACTAGGTGCCGTCATGATACCTTTCGGAGGGTAAATTGGGTCTTGACAAGTTGTTAAATTTGAATAATTCTTTTATATTTTATATGTAACACTAAAAAAAGAAAAATAATTAATTTTTGAATAATATTTATCTATAACAGCCAAAACAATTTAAACATCAAACGTTGTTAAAGGTGTATGACAACTATTCACTATAGAAGCATAAAAATTTCGGAACAAACGAGGTTGTTATAGTGAGAGTTGATTGTAGGCGTGTAACAGACCATCCCTACAAAAGCCGTAAAAATAATCGCAATAAAGAAAAAATTTATAGAGTAGTTTGATGGTATATATAGATATTTCTTAATTGGTTATCCTAATTAGAGAGATCAACTTATCCATACAAGAAATAAACTTTCGAAGTAGTAAACTCTTGGATTAATTAAATTATATATGACTCAAAGTTCAGAGAAGAAAAAATCACAACTATAACATACTTATCAAAAATTAAAACAAACAAGAAATAAAAGAAAGGAACTAACCCTACAACGGCGAGTGAGAGGGGATTCTGGAGGAGCGGGTGCTGAATAGGGTTTAGTTAGAAAGACAGAGGCGGGCATACCGAGAATGCAAACACTTTTTTTTCATGTCAAGATATTTATAAGTAAATTTATATGATATTCGGGAAGAAAATCTCCAATAATAAATATTACTACTCTATAATTAGTAGCCTCATAAAAATAATATTAATATATTAAATTTGCAAAATACATAGATAGACATTCAAAGTTGGCACCAACTGTCAGTTAGACACTTCAACATAACTAATGAGTAGATAGATACTTTTTTCTTTCCAAGAATATATCTCCTGGATAGACAAGTTGGACAAACCAGTCATGTGACATACGCCCCAAGTTGACATGTCAAATGAACAATTGTACATTGTAATTTACAAAAAAAAGAAAAAAGAATATATAATATGTTAAAAGAAAAAAAAAATAAAGAACCCCTTCCCAATCAGACCTCCACCCTTCTCTCCAACTAACCCATTGCCTGCCGACCCAATAGCTAGAAAGCTAACACGCGGGCGAGGTTGAGGGGGTCTTGCGCAACCTTCAAATTTTCGTAAGTGAAACCTTTGACCCCTTCCTCAACAAGCTCTCATTTGTTCGACTGCTCGTGTATGTCTTAAGTTAAGGAGAGTTATTCATAAGCAGTGGTTATGAGCTCTTTCTTCTTCTGATCCAGAAGAGGCTACACACCTTTAGTTACACAAGAGGATTGAATAACCTTTTTTAGTGCCAAGTGACGACCTCCTCCTTCGTCTAACTTTCTTCTTCAACGACTTCTTCCATCATCCTTAGCCATCAATTTCAAAAATAATCATATAGGTGATACTTAATAGTTAAGAATAGGCTTTAAATTTGTTCAAGAGCTTTTAGTGTTGTTACTATTTTTATTTATTTATTTACTTATTTATTATTATTATTAATATTACTAGTACTCCCTCCATTTAAAAAAATGAACCTATTACTATTTGGGGAGTCAAATAAGAATTTTTTGACCATATTTTTTTAAAATAGTTTTAAAATATTTTGATATATAATTATTGTGACTTATATTACTTATTATGTAGTTTCTAAATATGTACATTTTATCTAAATTTAGTCAATTTAACCCTTATACTCCAAAGAAAATTCAAACAAATTGAAACACATAGAGTATTATTTATGTATATATTTAAATACTCTTACTTTATTTGAAATTAGTCAATGATGATATATGTTGAGCTTAAAGAAAGAAGTGAGGATTCATATTTATGATCCTTACTTTGTTTTAGATTGAGACATAATTTTTTGTTGTTGTTGTTGTTGTAGGTAAAATAAAAGCATTATTTCTCTAGAAAATTTTGTACCAACCCTATTAAAGAAGTCAATGCCAGTACTATAATATATTCCCTCTATTTCAAAAAGATTGGCACTAATTCCTTATTAATATAATCATCCGACCGATTATTTTTAGATTTTGCATTCACTTCAGTGGTTTGAGGCCATGATCAGCTCAATATGGTGTATTATGACTTGCGTATACGGTCGGTTTTGGTTTATGAGTTGTTCAGAGCTGATTTGGAAGAATGATTCTTAACTAGGAAGTTTTAAATTGGAAGAGTTGACCAAGTTTCGTTTTTATGTATTAACCCCAGGTCAGAGCTTTTATTGGTTTCGTTAGGTGCGGATAGTGATTCTAGACTTGCACGTATGCCAGAATTTGCATTTAGATATTTCTAAAAGGTTTCGGATCGTTTTTGGCGAAAGTTTGTAATTTGAAGGTTTGGAAGGCTCATAAGTTTGAGCGGCAGTTATCTTTGATGATAACGTGTTCAAATTATTATTCCGGGAATTGGAATAGGGTTTTTATGTCATTTGAAACGTTTGCGCTAAATTTTAGGTCATTCTATGTTGATTTGACATGGTTCATCATGCGTTTTAGAAGCTGAAAGTTCATTAAGTTTATTGAAGTGCAGTTCATGGTTTTGATGTTGTTATGTGTGATTTGAGGCTTTGAGTAGATCTTTGTTTTGTTTTGGTTGGTATGTTCGTACAAGGTCCCGAGGGACTCCGGTGAGTTTCGGGGTGGTTTCGGATGATTTATAAGGATGATTTTATTGTTGTTTTTTTTGGTTGTTAATGCCTCAATTGTTCTTCGCGATCGCGAAGATGTAGGCGATAGTAACCAACTCACCCAAGGAAACTCCAGATCTCGGTAGTACAAGATGATCTAGGCCAACTCTAAACTACCTCAATCTTTTTCGGATCTACCTTAATTCCCTCACAGGATACCACATGCCCTAAGAATACCACTGAATCAAGCCAAAACTCACACTTGGAGTATTTAGCATATAGTTTCTTCTCCCTCAAACTCTAGAGCACGATCTTCAATTGTTGCTTGTGATCCTCCCGGCTGCGAGAATACACCAATATATCATCAATGAAAACTATGATGAAGGAATTAAGAAAGGGCTGAAATACTCTGCTCATCAAGTGCATAAAAGATGTTGGGCGTTGGTCAGTCCAAAAGATATCACAAGAAACTCATAGTGACCATAGCGGGTCCTGAATGCATTCTTCGGAATAGCTGAAGTCTTGATCTTCAATTGATGATACCCTGATCTCAAATCTATCTTCGAGAACACCCTAGCACCATGAAGCAGATCAAATCAATCATCAAAACGCGGTAGTGAGTATTTGTTCTCGATAGTAAGCTTGTTCAGCGACATGTAGTCCATACACATTCTTATAGAACCATCCTTCTTCATCACGAATAGAACCGGTGCATCCCAAGGGGACACACTAGGCCTAATAAAACCCTTGTCAAGAAACTCCTACAACAGTTCTTTCAATTGCTTCAACTCTACTTGTGCCATGCACTATGGTGCAATAGAATTGGGTTGAATGCCCGGCAAGAAGTTGTTGATACCCAATTTTTTCTTAAAATATTTTATAATTGCATATATAGCTTCAAAATCATGTATCAACGATAATTGATATTTTTTCATAATTTTTCTATATTTTTATTAATTTACCCAGCATTTTATTTCAAATTAATAATTACAAATTGCATTACAAATGATTTCAAAAGCATTTTTCTTGAATTTATTTAGTGTTTATGGTCTTATTAAGGCCAAATTATTTTACAATTAGCCAAATTGGCACCTTTTGGCAATAATAGCAATAACTTTGCAATTATAGCCCAATCATATGATTTTCTACCATTTTTTATCCAGAAATTAATCATTTGTATTTTTTAAATACTGAGTAATCACTTTTAACTATTTTCTGTGCATGAAATTTATTTTTGCACAATTATTAGCTATTTTATAAATTATTTAATTTAATTTAATTGGGTATTTAACAACTCGCCACTTGTATTCCAATTATAGCCTAAATTAATCTGGTCCCAACCCAATTAAAGAGGCACAAATACCCCAGGCCCAACACCTAAGTCCACCCAACCCAATGCTTGATTTAATCCTGGTCGTGGATCAATTTTGATCAACAGTCCGGATCCCCTTTTTCCTTAATTAAGCCTAAAGACCTGCCCCTTCCCCTTCTCATTTCCCTCTCATCCCCCGCCATTACATCTCTCATCTCTCTCAACTCTCTCTCTTAACCTAAGCTCTCACCTGCCATCGCTTTGCCGGAAATTATGGTGGTCTCAACACGCTCCTAGCTTCATGACTCTCTTCCTACGCCGGGAATTGCTACCTCGGGCTTTCAAGGGAACCAGAAGGCGGTTCACTCACCTCCCATGGGTTTTCGTGACATTTTTCGTCCATCCATGGCCATTCGAGTAAGATTCTACCATTTCCGGCTAGAACCAGTGGTTTCTAAGCCGTTTCTCCTTCTCTTTGGGTCATCTCTATGAAACCCTAACTACTAGCCCTTGATTTTCTTAGATCTGTAATGGATCCGGGCGTATTATGTGTTATTTTATTGTTTTCCTTAAAGGTTTTCTGATTTTCCTAGAACGACTCTTCATCTTCAAAACTAGGGTTCTTAAACCCCTTTTTAAAATGGTTTTCCTTCTGATTTCTAGTATTATTCTATGATTTTACTATGTTTAAGCGTTTATTTGAGCTTTTCCCCTTTTTCTGATTTATTTTGTTAAAGCCCTAAGTTTTTGGTTTTTCATCTGCGATTCTGAATTCTTGTTCGATTAATTTGCATATGTGTTCGTTTCTCATGAATGTTCTGTGATTCTATGATTTTTACCCTATGCTTGCTTGCTAGGGTTTATGACTTAAGTTATTCCTGCCTATTATGTGTTTATTCCCAGATAATTAGTGTTGATTTCCTCTAAGATGTACTATTTCCTAGTTGAATCCCAATTCTAAGTGATTTTAACTTTGCTATGATGATTAGGGTTGCTGATTTTACCCTACACTGTGATTTGCCTCGTTTGTCTGCAGCAATTTGTGTTATTTCCTCTCATTAGTACCTTCTCTTAATTCAAATTCTTTTGCATTATCCTTGTTTATGTTATGTCTGCTTCATCCAGCTGTGATATTTTCTTTTGGTCGGTGTTATCTTTTAATGGAATTCCTGATTCCCTTGTGATTGGTACACTCTAGTGATTTCAACCTCTAAATATCCTCTTTCCTTATTCTGTGGTTAATTATGCTGTCAAGTTGATTCTTAGGCACTTTCCTTAATTAGAATATTCTGAATCTAGTCTCATTTACATGTGATATACTTGTATTATACTTATGCTTGTTTCCTTATGTGATTTCATTCCTTATTTATCATTCCTTATTACCGTTTGAATTTTAACTCCTTAATTAAAGGAAGTCATTATATTGATTTGATTCTAATTGATATATCTCTATTATTACTACTGAACTAATATTTTTTTACCTTATTTTGCTACTTGTTTTCGAACTATATGTACCTGGCTCTTTCATTAGCACACACACACGAACACATTGTTCAAAAACTCTCTTTTACACAAATTTCTCTTCTGCTCTCTTTTCTTTGGCTACTATACTCTTTGGTTCTTCATTTTGTGTTTGATCTCTTCTATATTGGTATGTCCTAATTTCAGTTTAAGTCTCAAAAAAAATATATTTCTTTTACTACTTCAATTCATCCTATTTCTAGTATGTTTTTACTTGTGGTTTTGCTGTGAGGTTTGTACTTAACCTGGTTGCATTGTTATTCCCTTTGCATGTTATGTATCCCCTTCCTTAGACTTAGCATGTTTACATCCCCTTTTAGATTATACTTCCATTATATTTCTCTGATTACTAGCCTAAGCTTTTTTGTGGCAAAACAATCTATACCTCATGATTACTTGGTTCTGTATAAGTCTAAAATACATGCTACCTTAATACCTTGAATCCCCTTAGGATTTCTTTTATCTGAACCTATGTGTGACTCTGCCTACTATGTTCTTACCCTTATATTCTCTATACTTGTCCCCAATTCCTCATTACCATGTTTGTGGTTGCTGAACTTGTCTTAGTTCTTTATTCTATGTGTGCTACTGAGCCTGTTCTGATCCTGAGATTGGTATGATGTTTGTTCTGATTGCCTTACTCTTTTCAAACTGTTTCATTGAACAAATTCCTCTAATGTTTTTTTGCAAAACTCATTTCAAACCAGTCTTTCTTGATTAAACTGTTTTCATACTAAATCTTTTCAAAACTATGTCAAGCACTCTCACTCTACTCTTAGACACCTACGTTCTGCCCCTATAATGTGTGACTGCTTTGGGATCCCTATGAGATCCCTCTGAACTCTGATACATTAGAGCTGGCTCTTCCACACTGCACTTACTCAACTATGGTTATGAAATCTGGGTGTGAGCACTGTCCGGGATCCCTTGAGGTCCTTAGGGAACTCTGACACACCCGGATTATGTGAAAGGTTGTGAAATACCACCTGGCATTGGAAACTTTGGAAATTTGGGCCTATTGGTAGGCTCCCTATAGTATATCTTCTTATTTTTCTTATCTATTTATGTAATGCATTCAATAATGGTTTGTAATAATTTATTGTAAACAATTATTGGGGATAGATAGTGAAAAAGGGAAAGAGTAGTTATGCATGTTACATCAAAGGGTAGAAACCATGCTCTTAGGTTTACATTTCTTTTGTGCGCAATAGAATTCATGTTTAAGACTCATATGTGCAAAGCATATCATGCATTAGATTCCATGCCCCCTAGGTTCTATGTATACTGTTTTCAACATTTCATTTTAGCACTACTGTTTTTATCATTTAGATATCCTGTCTCTAGGATAAATGACAACATTGATGCAAACTGTTACTTATGCATATTTTGAGACCATGTCTAATGTTGTAACTTGCTCTGCATTTAGAAATCCTGCTTTTAGGAATTCTGCATATAACTCACTCTGCCTTATACATGCAAATTAGATACCATGCTTTAGGTCTTTTATACTGTTTTCAGCATCTCATTTGGTATGCTCACTATCACTTAGAAACCCTGTCCCTAGGATAAATGATAACATTAATATAAACTGCTACTCATGCAAATAATGTCTAATAAAGCTGTAACTTTCTATGCATTTAGAAATTCTGCTCTAGGAAACTCTGCAATCATGTTGTGTATCTAAAACTCTGCCTAGGAATTTTGCATGCAAGTCACTCCGCATTCTGTGTGTGCACACTAGATATCACGTTTCGGGACTTCATACATAACCCCTCAATCACACTTAGTTAAATTATCAATGCATAAGAAAGATATAAAACAGTCTTACCCTGTTCCCTTAACAAACTTGTAATAATTTTTTATCCTTTAACACTTAGAACAACATGTTTGGGTAAAATAATTTATAGCGGTTTTTTTTTCTTAATAATTCTGGTAACTGCTATACACTATCCCACGCCTAGGCAAGCCTTAGGTGATTAAAACTGCTAAAACTGGAAACTGCCTCTTTGGATTGTTACTTAATGCTTAACAGACTTAAAAAATCAGTAGGCAAACTGATTAAGGCTCTGCTTCTGAATTTATAAAACTGAGTCTGCATGCCTCTCAAGTCCTAATACTCACCTAGACATCATGCCTTAGTATCCTATTTAATAATATTACCTTGATTTGTGTTTGAGTCGTGCTATTTACGTGCATTATCTTCGAAGGTAAACTTGAGCCTCTTATTTTCTCTTTCCTGCTATATTTGCTACAATCCTATGTGTTGTTGCTTGTCGCCTTAGTATTTTCTCCTTTTAACCATAGGGGGTCTGTCTATAACTACCTATAGGTAGAGGTCCAAATGCCTCCAGGACCATTAAGAAGGGACGGTAACAAGACGCAATAGAGGTTGTTAATTACAATTTTCTTAAATAACCGCTAAAGGGTGGGAAATGGTAGATATGGATATGATGACCGGTGCGGTACCACGTGTAGCCCCATCTTCTGAGGAGTGATTACCGAGCATTGTACCGATGTGATCCTATTGGATAAATAACCTAGGATTCCCCCCTATCCTTTTACATATGTGTCTAGACTATAAATCTTTCAAAAAACCTTATCCTTAGGCTTTAATATTTCAAATGTGCTTTCACATGTGTGCTTAGACTGCGAACTTTTTCAAAACCCTTCCTTGTTTAACCTTTAATTCCTATCTACTACTTGTTTAAATTCACAAAGTTGTTTGCCCGGGAACCACAGTTGTGGACTCTGAGGGGTGCCTAACACCTTCCCCTTAGATTAATTTCAAGCCCTTACCCTATCTCTGGTTATCCAAATCTATGTTTGTAAATGACCCTTAGTAGGTGCCCTAACGCGCCTTAATTCGTTAGGTGGCGACTCTCTGATTCCTTGCGTACCCTTTTCCCAAAAGGAGACGAGTTGTCAGAATAATGTCAAGAACCCTGACCGATACGAAAGGAGGAGTTAAAAAGGGGGGCGCGACAGCATGGCGACTCTGCTGGGGATTTTAGGCTTTTACCATTTCAAACTACTTTGTGAATTTGCACCTCTTCCCTTTCCCCTTTTATGTGCAATTAACTGTTTATTTCTTTCAAGTATTTGACCTTTCTCAAAAGCAAACTAACATGTTTCCTTGTTTTCCTTTGTAATCGCTTTCAATTACAACGTGCAAATACATGAGTTCATGCCTTTCTTGCTTATTTATTGCATAATCATGCTCAACATCATACTCCACTCGTGCCAATACAAATCCTATAGCAACGTTTGATGAGTGGTTACGCCCTTCCTATTTTATATCAGCGGTGCAGTCGACGGTTTCGTCCCTTCCCCCTTGAGTTGTCCGCTCAAGGGTACCAGTCTAAAACCCCATATAAACCTTATTCTGTTATATTGTACATGCATCATGGTCAAACCTAGCTGGGTTGATGTGTTGTCCGCACAATAACCCTTTAAGCCAGCCTTGTCCAAAGCCCACCGGGATTTCATGATCCCAATGGGAATCATCACGTTCTGTGCATTTATTTGGAGAACTAAATACTTGTATGATAATCGTAATGTGTAAATAGTCGAATCTGGTGGGGTAAGGGCCTAATTATGTTTGTCTTGTAGAAATATGAGGTACGAGGTCCCTAGATTCGGCATGGTCAGCAATATCCACCCAAAGCTCCTAAGTTGGTGGGAGGATATTCACTGTAGCGATAAGAAACTTGTCAAGAAATACTTGGGTAACTTACCGTCTCTCCTAGACATCCAACCCAACAACATGTTAATCGAGGCTTCCACATTATTCCGGGATAGCGAAAGAGCCGTCTTCCTCTTTGGGGACATTGAGATGACACCATTACTAGAGGAAATTGGAGGACTAACTGGGTTGGTCTGGGAAATCCCTGGACTATTGGTGCCTAATAACCGCACATGCAAGGGTTTTCTGAAAATGATGGGTATAAAGAAAAATGTTGAGTTAGAATGCTTGAAGCAGTCATACATACCATTCGAGTACTTATATGAAAGGTACGGTCACAACAAATCATACCGTACCTACTATGACGAATTTGCCATTACATCTCTGGAACACATTCACCGTAGGGTATTTGTCATCATTATTGCTTCCTGGGATTGATCGTGTTTCCAACAAAGAAGGAAAGGATTCACACTAGGTTAGATAAGGTAACCAAGACCTTGATGGAAGGAATTGACGGGAAAGCCTTTAGCATCGTCCCTATGATCATCGCAGACATTTATCAAACCTTAGAACGTTGTCAAAGAGGAGCTAAACACTTCGAAGGTTGCAATCTGTTACTACAACTGTGGCTCTTAGAACATCTCCAAAAGGGTCAGTACCAGCAGGAATTTCCGCGAAGGGCGTGGAACGATCACATTGCCTTCCATCACCCTAAGCGGATTACATACATTCCCGATAGGTTTTCTCAGCCAGAGACTACCAAGGAATGGGTAGAGTTTTTAGATAATCTAACTGAGGAACAAATACAGTGGATTTTTGAGTGGTTTCCGACAAACGAATTCATGGTCAGGTTCAGGGATGCACCATACCTGGTACTAATCGGGTTGAGAATAATATATCCTTACGTTCCTCTCCGATTTATGAGACAAGCAGGCAGAAAACAAATTGTCCCAAGGGTCGACAAGATGAGCCATTTACGAGCTGACTTTCAGGATAATAATATACCCTACAAGTGCCAAGCCCAACATATGTGGCACTGTAAGATCATAATGGAAAAGAACACAATTGAACCAGACAGGTATCACGCAGGCTGCGCACCATTCTACTCTGGATAGTTAGAAGATGACTTGGATGGGTTAATCAGGTTAGGGACCGACCGAGGTCACAGAATCATAGATGAGAGTGTCGAGGCTCAGGCCAAGTACAATTGGCTGCGCAAGAGGATTCATGAGTGCGAAAGTGAGCACCGCAAGATACATGAAACCAACAAGAGATTGATCGAAGAATGGAAATACTTGGCTGTCTGTTCCAACAAGAAGCTGGAATACTTGGAACGAGGCATGGTCGAGCTGGAAGGTAAGATCATCAAGAGGGTTGAAGACTGTCAGAAAGCTGAGGGGAATGAAGGTGGACATCTGCTAGAGCATACCTGATGCTAGGATTGAGCGGGGGAATCTGTTCGATGGAATCAAAGATGCCGAATCTGGGGAAGGTCCTTCTGGGACCAAGTATGATAGGATTTCCTTTTTCATTTTATCAATGTAATAAGGCCAATGGCCATTAATGACTTTGTTTCTTGCTTATTATTTTAGTGTCGTTTTGGGTTTGTCTATTTTTACATTAATGAAATGAGGCATTCGCATCCAAGTTCTCCAATTCAATTTGTCGCTAGGACTATCACGGGCATAACGATGCTCCCAAGTTAGGACACGCTTTATATTCCCGCACTATGTATTTAAATACCGCAATACTTTTTCATAATCCTCACTGACTTGGCTACCTTTTGTTTTTGTTTTGTTTTCTTTCCTTTTTATTATTCCCCTCCCCAAAGTTTGGTTCGTGTACTCTGGCATTATCATCATACTGCACAAGATCCAAGGGCCCTCCTCCTAGTCCTCCCAAAGGCAAAAGCAAAGGCAAAGGGAAAATGGAAGATTTGAGCAACATCAGGAAAGAGAATACAGTTGAACGAATAGAGGCTGATGACAGTCAGGGTATTCAAGTTCATAATGAGGCTATGTCAAAACTCGAGCAGAGGTTGTTGAAGCTCCAAGGAGAGCTGGAGCAGGTCTGGAATTTGGCAAACTTATCCTTCACACTCAGTGTTCCAGATGTCAACCATCCCAACACCCAAAATCCCATACCTCCTCAAAATACCCCAAACAAACAGAATCATCCCACAACCCATCACCACACCACTCCACGAAAGAATCAAACTCTTCCACCACAATACAATGCTTGCCACACTCAAAGAAATACTCAATTACTTGTCCCCGAACCACAAAACTACACAAAAGACCACCTTTACAACCAGGCACCAGGCCATCACAACAACCCCATCTACGTGGAGACTCTGCCACACTCCACCCAACCCATTTCATACACACCTGAATCCAGTAAGAAGGATTTGCTTATCAAGAATTTGGCTGAAGAACATAAGAAGCCGACTAGCCGAGTGCAAGGTGTTGAGGGAAGCAAAGGAGTCGAAAGGCTGAAATGTGAAGATCTCTGCATGCAGCCCGATGTTGAGATGCCCGAGGGTTACAAACTTCCTAAGTTCGAGATGTTCAATGGTACAAGTGATCCGAGGGTCCATCTGAGAACCTACAATGATAAATTGGTAGGAGTGGGAAAAGACGAGAAGATTCGCATGAAGCTGTTTATGAGGAGCCTAACAGGGGATGCCCTGTCTTGGTACATCAGCCAAGACCCTAGGAAGTGGTCAAACTGGGTAAGAATGGCATGAGACTTCATGGACCGGTTCAGGTTCAATACAGAGAATGCGCCAGACATGTTCTACATTCAGAATCTTAAGAAGAAGTCCACGAAATGCTAGTCGCTAGAGATCTGAAGCAGCTAAGGTCATGCATGCTTTAGAAGAAGAATAGATGAACAAATTCTTTGTCCGAGCACAAGACCCATAATATTATGAGCGGCTGATGGTAATTGAGAACCATAAATTCTCTGACATTATCAAGTTGGTTGAGAGAATTGAGGAAGGGATCAAAAGCGTAATGGTTACAAATTTTGAAGCATTGAAGGCTACAAACAAGGCCCTACAATCTGGCGGTGTGTCCAAGAAAAGAGATGTAGGAGCTGTAATCGTCGCACAGAGGACTAAATCCCTAGTGAAATATCAAACCTACCAAACACCCCCACTCACATATCAACCAGCACCAACATACCAAACGCCCTCGCCCATATACCAGTTAGTACCTCCACCAACATATCAGCCATCTCCCCCACCTACTTATCAGTCACAATCTCCCAGATATTCCCAACCAGCTCCTGTTTACCACACCTACAACTCTCAACCATCTCACTTCAAATCTCCTCCTGCTCGCCAAAACGTCGCGAGACCTCGACCCAATTTTGATCACAGGCCTCCTAAACAATACACTACCATCGCTGAGCCTATTGACCAGCTATATGAAAGACTGAAAGCTGCTTGTTATTTCACTCATATCCATGTTGTGACCCCTGAGAACCCCTCTCAATGGGTTAATCCAAATAAGACATGTGCATACCATTCCAGCATAAAGGGACACACGATCGATGAATGCCACTCACTGAAAGATAATATACAATCTCTGATAGACAATAAGGTCATTCTAGCAAAGGAATCTACTCCCAATGTCCACAACAATCCGCTCCCAAACAGGGTGGAGGAGTCAACATGATTGAGATAGAAGAAGATTGGGACCAAGAAGGGTCGATCAGGTTGATCATAGAAGGTGATGACCCAAAGAAGCCAGAAGTCACTCTTAATCCCATCATAGTACAGATTCAACCATCCGGAGGTGTTGAGGTAACAACGTCAGTCCCACTTGAGTTTGAAGCGGCACCGCCTGCAGACACACATGTGCCGTTCGTGGTTGAAGTTATGCCACCTGCTAAGGCACCTATTCCATTCGAAGTAAAAGTAGCTACGCCAATCAAAGTGGCGGTGTCAACCACGCCACTCTTTTTCACCAATGCTGTACCATGGGATTATGTAGCTGAGACAAGAAGGAAAGGCAAAATCAAGATAGAAGAAGCTACCGCTGCACAGGGAATGACAAGGACCGACAGGGTCTATACACCTGAACACTTGACAGAATCCAGTAAGCAGGCTTCCAATAAGCCACCCATCATTGAGATAGACCCAGATGATCATCAAAGGAAGGTGCAGGCAAAAGAATACTCGGTCATTGATAGGTTGAACAAAACCCCATCCCAGATATCCATTTTGTCATTACTGCAGAATTCAGAGATGCACATAAATGCTTTGATGAAAGTGTTGAACGAAGCATATGTTCCAAATACCATAACCTACAGGGAAATGGCCAATATGGTAGGTCAGGTATTGGAAAGTCATAAGATCACTTTCCGCGAGGACGATCTGTCACCTGAAGGGTTAAGTCATAACAAAGCACTGCACATCACTATGCAATGTGAGGACTACTTCATCACCGGGATTCTGATGGACGGGGGATCCAACCTCAATATCTGTGCATTGACCACGCTCAAGAAATTGGGCATGGGGTTGTACGAGATAAAAGAAAGGTCGATAAATGTGAAAGCTTTCGATGGTTTTCAGAGGTCCACCATCGGTGAGATCAACCTTTCTCTACAAATGGGACCTACATGGTTCGAGGTTGATTTTCAGGTGATAGACATATCAGCGTCCTACAACCTGTTATTAGGACGACCATGGATACATGCCGTTGGGGCCGTGGCATCGACATTGCATCAGGCAATAAAATTTGAATGGAACCAGCAGGAAGTAATCATCCATGGGGACGGAAGCAATCCTATCTATGGTCACCAAACCATCCCGGTGCTTAAAGGTAGAAGAAGGACGCGTGGAGAAACCTACCACCATATTGAATAAGTCAACACAATAGGCAAAGACAAGTAGTGGGACAGTAAGAACGCAAGCATACTGAACTGGAGTGGGTACGAGCCTGGCAAAGGACTCAGTAAGAATCTTCAGGGGATTTCCAAGCCAATACAGCTGAAGCGCCATGGCACCCCTTTTGGTCTGGGATACGAGTATACATGGAAAGAGTACAAGAACTGGTCGCCACCATGGAGCGATCTTTATTACTTATTGGAACAGCCGATACTACATCTGGAGCATACCTTTCAGCAGGCTGATATTATATAGGGGTCAGAGGAAGAAGAAGCACTGGAAACCCTGAAGAACTTATTCCTGGAAGATGATGACATGGATTGTTTTGTCATTGTTGAGAAGGAGGAGGAGGAAGGCCCTTCCATTCAAGCCATGAGCAAAGGATCATCCCTTAAGAATTGGACTATCAGAACAACAAGGGCCTGACGTGTCCCGGGGTAGCAAGGTTGAATAAGCATTGTTTATTTTTCGTTTGCTAAATGATTTCATTTCCGCATCTTTCATTTCTACAATAAGATCTTCAATGTTCTAAAAAAATTTACTCAATTTATCAAAAGCACTTTTATGTTTTTATGAATCAATATATATTATTATCATTTTTTTTCTCATTACTGTATCTATACAGCATTACTATTACTTGTCTTGATGAACAAATGACCGTGACATGCAACGAGACAACGCAACAAAAGGACAATGATTCAGAAGAAGAGGATGATAGCATACCGAATGAAATTGTCAAGGAGGTTGAGAATTTTGAGAACTGACCTAAGTCCAACCTGGACGAGACTGAGGTCGTCAACTTGGGAGATTAAGAAATTTTCAAAGAGACTCGCATTAGCATTCATTTATCACCATCGGAGAAAGAGGAATATACACAGTTCTTGAAAGAGTATGAAGATATATTTGCATGGTAGTACGATGACATGACCAGTCTGAGTACATCCATTGTGGCTCACAAATTGCCAACCAATCCAATATGCCTGTTGGTAAAGCAAAATCTTAAAAAGTTCAAGCCTGACATGAGTTTGAAAATCAAGCAGAAAGTTACCAAGCAAATCAACGCTAAGGTTCTCAGAGTAGTTGAGTATGCAACATGGTTAGCCAACATCGTGCTAGTGCCTAAGAAGGATGGAAAGGTTAGGGTTTGTGTCGACTACTGGGATCTCAACCGGGCCAGTCCGAAGGATGATTACCCTCTTCCAAACATACACATCCTGATTGACAATTGCGCCAAGCATGAACTTCAGTCGTTCGTAGATTGTTTCACTGGTTACCACCAGATATGGATGGATGAGGAAGACATTGAGAAAACGGCATTCATTACGCCGTGGGGAGTATACTACTATAAGATGATGTCGTTCGGTCTGAAGAATGTTGGGGCCACCTATATGAGGGCCATGACCACTATCTTTCACGATATGATACACAAAGAAATAGAGGTATATGTGGACGACGTCATTATCAAGTCCAAGAAATCCACCAACCACATAGCAGATATGAGGAAGTTCTTCAGTAGGTTGCGGAAATATAATTTGAAACTAAACCCCACAAAGTGCGCATTCGGGGTTCCTATAGGTAAATTGCTTGGGTTCATCGTCATCCGTCGAGGGATAGAATTGGATCCATCAAAGGTCAAGGCCAGCCAAGAGTTACCACCACCAAGGAACAAGAAAGATGTGATGAGTTTCCTAGTCCTCCTTAACTACATCAGTCGGGTCATAGCTCAATCAACAGTCATATGTGAACCAATCTTCAAGATGCTGAAGAAAGATGCTACGACCAAATGGACCGATGATTGTCAAAAGACCTTCGACAAAATTAAGGAGTACTTGTCAACACCGCCAGTCTTGGTACCACCTGAGCCAGGTAGACCTTTACTACTCTACCTCGCAGTATTAGATGAAGCTTTCGGCTGCATTCTGGGGAAGCACGACGAGACGGAGAGAAAAGAGCAGGCCATTTATTATATAAGTTAGCAATAAATGGGGAATACGAACCCTTGAAAACATATTTTCTCTATGAAGAAGTGTCATTTATAGGAGAAGATATTGCAGAATCCTATGACGGGTGGAGAATGTTTCTCGATGGAGTAGCGAATTTCAAAAGAGTCGGCATCGGAGCTATCCTGGTATCGGAAACTGGTCAACATTATCCGGTATCTGATAAACTCAGATTCCCCTGCACCAACAACATGGCGGAACATGAAGCTTGCATCATAGGGCTCAATATGGCCATTGACATGAATATCCAGGAGCTGCTAGTAATTGTTGATTCAGATTTGCTAATACACCAAGTACAAAGAGAATGGGATACTAAGAATTCCAAGATACTGCCGTATATGCACCATGTGCAGGAATTGAAAAAGAGGTTCACGAAGAAAGAATTTCGGCACGTCCCTAGAATTCAGAACGAGTTTGCCGATGCATTGTCCACTCTATCATCTATGATAATACATCCAAATAAGAACTTCATTGACCCTATTCCAGTAAATATTCATAGCCAGCCGGCCTACTGTGCCCATGTTGAAGAGGAAGTAGACGAAAAACCATGGTTCCACGATATCAAGGAGTATTTTTCAAAGAAAGAGTACCCAGAGTTTGCAAATCATACTAAAAAACGCACGCTCCGAAGATTGTCCAATAGTTTCTTTCATAGTGGAGGAATCCTGTAAAGGAGAACTCCTGATTTGGGATTACTAAGATGTGTTGATGCAAAGGAAGCTTCCAAAGTACTTGAGGAAATATATGCTAGGACATGTGGCCCACATATGAATGGTTTTGTCTTAGACAAGAAGATACTTAGAGCTGGTTATTTCTGGATGACCATGGAAACACACTGCATCTAGTATGTCCGGAAATGCTACTGATGTCAGGTACATGCAGATATGATAAAGGTACCCCCAAATGAGCTCAATGCAACAACCTCACCTTGTCCATTTGCCGCCTGGGGAATGGACGTCATTGGACCGATCGAGCCTACCGCCTCCAACTGATACAAGTTTATATTGGTAGCAATTGATTATTTCATGAAATGGGTCGAAGCAGCATCTTACAAAGCAGTGACTAAAAAAGTCATGGCAGACTTTGTCCGCGACCTTATTGTTTGTCGATTTGGAGTTCTAGAATCAATCATCACCGACAACGGTTCCAATCTCAACAGTGATCTGATGAAAGCTATGTGTGAGACTTTCAAAATCAAGCACAAGAATTCCACAAGCTATAGACCTCAGATGAATGGAGCTGTAGAAGCCACCAACAAGAACATCAAGAAGATATTGAGGAAGATGATAGAAAAGCACAAGCAGTGGCACGAGAAGCTATCATTTTCATTGCTGGGATTCCGCACCACGGTCCGTACATCAACTAGGGCATCTCCTTACTTGTTGGTTTATGGTACAGAAGTTGTCATTCCCGCAGAAGTAGAGATTCCTTCCTTGAGAATCATACAAGAAGTTGAGCTCAGCGATGCAGAATGGGTAAAAAGTCGTTATGAGCAACTGACCATCATAGATGGGAAAATAATGAATGCAATATGTCGCGGTCAACTTTATCAGAACAGAATGTCTAGAGCTTTCAACAAAAGAGTCAAACTAAGACAGTTCACACCGGGGCTACTGGTGTTAATAAAGATTTTTCCGCATCAGGATGAAGCCAAAGGGAAATTCTCTCCCAACTGGAAAGGTCCGTATATGGTTCACAGAGTATTGACAGGAGGAGCTCTTATACTCGCAGAAATGGACGGAGAAGTCTCGCCAAAGCCAATCAATTCAGATGCAGTCAAACGCTATTATGTGTAATTCTTTATATTGTTCCTCAAATGATGTAAACTAAACTACGTCTGACCTGATTCCCGTTTAAGAGGGGATACGTAGGCAGTCTTATGGGTTCGGTCACAATTCAATAAAAATTCATTTTTCCCCACAATTTGAAACTGGGGCATAATTTTGAGGTTCCTCCTCAATATTCCGAAGCAAGTTCAGCCAATCGCCGTATGTACAATAGTCAGAGTCTCCAACCCATCAAACTGGGGCAGAATTTTGAGGAGGACCCTCAAAATTCCGTAGCATGAGAGGTTGCAATGTCTTGGACCGTGTCACGTTCGTTGGTTCATCTAAATTTATTTCAAAATACATGTTTATACTATATCTTTACAAATTCATGCATACTTACTCTCAAAAATAGCTTTGGTTAGCAAACGCTACCCAGATGACATGAACAGGATCATCAGACCAAGCATATGAGTCAAGCAGAGCCAGCGTGGATACAAACCAACCTTCCCCATTTACAGAACTCGCGATTTTTCTTTGGATGCAGGGACATAGAAGAAACACGCATAGAAGTCACAAATTTCAACACAGTTGCAAATGCTAAACTTCACTATCCGCACAAAGAACAAACTTGTTAAAAAACACGAAAACCATCGCTTTTCCGACATTTGGTATCAGCATAAAGGATAACGTGCTCCGCAATCACAAGGCTCATAACAATCGCAATACCACAATCTACTACCAGCTATGAAATTCTACTTTCATTTATTATTTAATCTTCTGCATGAGGTTAAGCCCTGCCTCCATTTTCATAAGGCTAACTTTCTGCCTTCCTCTACATAAGGCTAATCTTGTGTCTTCCATTTGCATGAGACTAAGCTCTGTCTCCATTCTACATGAGGTTAAGCTCTACCTCCATCTTCATAAGGCTAATCTTCTGCCTTCCATTTGCGTGAGACTAAGCTCTGTCTCAATTCTGCATGAGGTTAAACTCTACCTCCATTTGCATAAGGCTAACTTTCTGCCTTCCTCTGCATAAGGCTAACTTTCTTCCTTCCTCTACATAAGGCTAATCTTCTGCCTTCCATTTGCTTGAGACTAAGATCTTTCTCCGTTATGCAAGAGGTTAAGCTCTACCTCCATTTGCATAAGGCTAACTTTCTACCTTTCCTCTGCATAAGGCTAAGCTCTGCCTTCCTACCCTGCATGAGGCTAAGCTCTGCCTCCAATCTACTTTACGCCGAGACTAAGCGCTGTCTCTCAAGCATTATTTACTTCGCTTCTTTTTCGGGCTACGCTCTGCCCTCAAAATCGCAAGACTAAGCTCTGTCTTGTCAGCATCATGCTATTGCATCTCCTGGGCTGAAATATCGCCAACTTGTCCAAAAGCGTCATTGTTCGGAGGCACCATCTTCATGGCCCGAGAACACCATTTCATGGCCCGAGGATCTCTCAATCTTGCATATCATTATTCAAAGGTGTCATTGTTCGGAGGCACCATCGTCATGGACCGAGAACGTCATTTCATGGCCTGCGAATCTCTCATTAAACAATTCATGGCCCAGGACATCATGGTCTAAGGACGTTATCCTTAACAGTCAAAAGACAACATTCATAGTCCAACGGGAACTTGCAACATGTTTAAATTTATGCACAGTATACGCTTGTATTGCCTTATTTGCAGGTAACCCCGCAAGCGACGACTATCCCGGCAGGAGTGATCTCGCTTCAGTTCTCCCAGCCATATCAAACATAACCACTCTCATAAAATCATTCACTCATCCAGCCCTAGATGTTGCGTCCGTTCTTGTGATAACTCCATCAGTATACTTCGTTGATGGATTCGAAACTACATACGACCTGATTTCTGTAAAACCAGGGATATGTAGGCAGCTCAAAAACCAGGGTGCGGCCTAAATCTCTCAAACCGTGTTGCTCGATCAAAATTGGCCATCATGTCTTAACCCGACAAACTCTTTCATCCTTTCCAGGGAAAGAAGGGCAGTTGTTGATACCCAATTTTTTCTCAAAATATTTTAAAATTGCATATATAGCTTCAAAATCATGTATCAATGGCAATTGATATTTTCCATAATTTTCCTATATTTTTAATAATTTACCCAACATTTTATTTCCAATTAATAATTACAAATTGCATTACAAATGATTTCAAAAGCATTTTTCTTGATTTTATTGATTGTTTATGGTCTTATTAAGGCCAAATTATTTCACAATTAGCCAAATTGGCACCTTTTGGCTATAATTAAAATAACTTTGCAATTATAGATGAGTCATACTATTTTATACTATTTTTTATCCAGAAATTAATCATTTGTATTTTTTTAATACTGAGTAATCATTTTTAACTATTTTCTGTGCATGAAATTCATTTTTGTACAATTATTAATTATTTTATAAATTACTTTATTTAATTTAATTGGGTATTTAATAACTGGCCACTTGTATTTCAATTATAGCCTAAATTAATCTGATCCCAACCCAATTAAAGAGGCCCATATACCCCAGGCCCAACACCTAAGTCCACTTGATCCATTGCTTGATTTAATCCTGGTCGTTGATCAATTTTGATCAACGGTCCGGATCCCCCATTTACTTAATTAAGCCTAATGACCTAGCCCTTCCCTTTATCACTTCCCTCTCATCCCCCGTTGTTACATCTCTCAACTCTCTCTGCTAACCTAAGCTCTCACTTGCCGTCGCTTTGCCGGAAATTATGGTGGTCTCACCACCCTCCTAGCTTCATGACTCTCTTCCTACGCCGGGTATTGCTACCTTGAGGCCTTCAAGGGAACCAGAAGGCGGTTCATTCACCTCCAATGGGTTTTCATGAAATTTTCCCGCCATCCATGGTCGTCCGAGTAAGGTTCTACCATTTTCGACTACAACTAGTGGTTCTAATCCGTTTCTCTTTCTCTTTGGGTCATGTCAATGAAACCCTAACTACTAGCCCTTGATTTTCTTAGATCTGTAATGGATCCAGGCATATTATGAGTTATTCTGTTGTTTTCTTTAAAGGATTTCCGATTTTCCTAGAACGACTCTTCATCTTCAAAACTAGGGTTCTTAAACCCCTTTTCTAAACGGTTTTCCCTTTGATTTCTAGTATTATTCTATGATTCTACTATGTTTAAGCGTTTATTTGAGCTTTTCCCCTTTTGCCTGATTTATTTTGGTAAAGCCCTAAGTTTTTTGTTTTTTATCTGCGATTCTGAGTATTTGTTCGATTAATTTGCATATGTGTTCATTTCTCATGAATGTTCTGTGATTCTGTGATTTTTACCCTATGCTTGCTTGCTAGAGTTTATGACTTAAGCTATTCCTGCCTATTATGTGTTAATTCCCGGAGAATTAGTGTTGATTTCCTCTAG
This sequence comes from Nicotiana undulata, assembly GCA_005239495.1. Lineage (NCBI taxonomy): Eukaryota > Viridiplantae > Streptophyta > Magnoliopsida > Solanales > Solanaceae > Nicotiana > Nicotiana undulata. The sequence continues at coordinate 84,479 of ML255263.1, forward strand.
TTGGTACTATTTCCTAGTTGAATCCCCATTCTAAGTGATTTTAACTTTGCTATGATGATTAGGGTTGCTGATTTTACCCTACACTATGATTTGCCTCGTTTATCTGCAGCAATTTGTGTTATTTCCTCTCATTAGTACCTTCTATTAATTCGAATTCTTTTGCACTATCCTTGTTTATGTTATGTTTACTTCGTTAAGTTGTGATATTTTGTTTTGGTCAATGTTATCTTTTAATGGAATCCCTGATACCCTTGTGATTGGTACACTCTACTGATTTCAACCTCTAAATATCCTCTTGCCTTATTATGTGGTTAATTATGCTGTCAAGTTGATTCTTAGACACTTTCCTTAATTAGAATATTTTGAATCTAGTGTCATTTACATGTGATATACTTGTATTATACTTATGCTTGTTTCCTTATGTGATTTCATTCCTTATTTATCACTGCTTATTACCGTTTGAATTTTAACTCCTTAATTAAAGGAAGACCTTATACTGATTTGATTATAATTTATATATCTCTATAATTACTGTTGAACTATTATTTTTTTACCTTATTTTGCTACTTGTTTTCGAACTATAAGTACCTACCTCTTTCATTAGCACACACACACGAACACATTGTTCAAAAACTCTCTTTTACAAAAAGTTCTCTTCTGCTCTCTTTTCTTTGGCTACTATACTCTTTGGTTCTTAATTTTGTGTTTGCTCTCTTCTATACTGGTATGTCCTAATTTTAGTTTAAGTCTCAAAAACAATATGTTTCTTTTACTACTTCAATTCATCCTATTTCTAGTATGTTTTTACTTGTGGTTTTGCTGTGAGGTTTGTACTTAACCTGTTTGCATTGTTATTCCCTTTGTATGTTATGTATCCCCTCCCTTAGACTTAGCATGTTTACATCCCCTTTTAGATTCTACTTCCATTATGTTTCTTTGATTACTAGCCTAAGCTTTTCTATGGCAAAACAATTTATACCTCATGATTACTTGGTTCTGTGTTAGTCTAAAATACATGCTACCTTAATCCTTTGAATCCCCTTAGATTGGTATGTTGTTTGTTCTGATTGCCTTACTCTTTTCAAACTGTTTCATTGAACAAATTCCTCTATTGCTTTTTTGCAAAACTCATTTCAAACCAGTCTTTCTTGTTTAAACTGTTTTCATACTCAATCTTTTCAAAACTATGTTAAGCACTCTCACTCTACTCTTAGACATCTAAATTCTTCCCCTCTATTGTGTGACTTCTTTGGGATCCCTATGAGATCCCTCTGAACACTGATACATTAGAGCATGCTCTTCCACACCGCACTTACTCAACTATGGTTATGAAATCTGGGTGTGAGCATTGTCGGGAATCCCTTGAGGTCCTTAGGGAACTCTGACACACCCGAATTATGTGAAAGGCTGTGAAATACTACCTGGCATTGGAAACTCTGGAAATTTGGGCATATTGGTAGGCTCCCTATAGTATAGCTTCTTATTTTTCTTATCTATTTATGTAATGCATTCAATAATGGTTTGTAATAATTTATTGTAAACAAATATTGGGGATGGATAGTGAAAAAGGGAATGGGTAGCTATGCATGTTACATCAAATGGTAGAAATCATGCTCTTAGGTTTACATTTCTTTTGTGCGTAATAGAATTCATGTTTAGGACTCATATGTGCAAAGCATATCATGTATTAGATGTCATGCCCCCTAGGTTCTATGTATACTGTTTTCAGCATTTCATTTTAGCACCACTGTTTTTATCATTTAGAAATCACGTCCCTAGGATAAATGACAACATTGACGCAAACTGTTACTTATGCATATTTTGAGACCATGTCTAATGCTGTAACTTGTTGTGCATTTAGAAATCATGCTTTTAGAAATTCTTCATATAAATCACTCTGCCTTATACATGCATATTAGATACCATGCTTTAGGTCTTTTATACTATTTTCAGCATCTCATTTGGTATGCTCACTATCACTTAGAAACCCTGTCCCTAGGACATATGATAACATTAATATAAACTGCTACTCATGCAAATATTATCTAATAAAGTTGTAACTTTCTATGCATTTAGAAATCCTGCTCTAGGAAACTCTGCAATCATGTTGTGTATCTAAAACTCTGCCTAGGAATTTTGCATGCAAGTCACTCTGCATTCTGTGTGTGCATACTAGATATCATGTTTTAGGACTTCATACATACCCACTCAATCACAGTTAGTTAAATTATCAATGCATAAGAAAGATATAAAACAGTCTCACCCTGTTCCCTTAACAAACTGGTAATAATTTTGTATCCTTTAACACTTAGAACAACATGTTTAGGTAAAACAATTTATAGCGGTTTTTTTTCTTAATAATTCCGGTAGCTACTGTACACTATCCCACGCCTAGGCAAGCCTTAGGTGATTAAAACTGCTAAAACTGGAAACTGCCTCTTTGGGTTGTTGCTTAATTCTTAACAGACTTAAAGAATCAGTAGGCAAACTGATTAAGGCTCTGCTTCTGAATTTATAAAACTGAGTCTGCATGCCCCTTATGTCCTGATACACACCTAGACATCACGCCTTAGGATCCTGTTTAATAATATTACCTTTATTTGTGTTCGAGTCATGTTTTTTACGTGCATTATCTGCGGAGGTAAACTTGAGCCTCTTATTTGCTCTTTCCTGCTTTATTTGCTACAGTCCTATGTGTTGTTGCTTGTCGCCTTAGTAATTTCTCCTTTAAACCATAAGGGCTCTATCTAGAATTGCCTATAGGTAGAGTTCCAATGCCTCCAGGAACATTAAGAAGCGACGGGTAACAACACACAATAGAGGTCGTTAATTAAAATTTGCTTAAATATCCGCTAAGGGGTGGAAAAGGGTAGATATGGATATGATGACCGGTGCACTAATGCCACGTGTAGCCCCTCTTCTGAGGAGTGATTACCGGGCATTGTACCGATGTGATCCTATAGGATAAATAACCTAGGATTCCCCCCTATCCTTTTACATATGTGTCTAGACTATAAATCTTTCAAAAAACCTTATCCTTAGGCTTTAATCTTTCAAATGTGCTTTCTCATGTGTGCTTAGAATGCGAACTTTTTCAAAACCCTTCCTTGTTTAAACTTTAATTGCCTATCTGCTACTAATTTAAATTCAAAAAGTTGTTTGGCCAAGAACCACAGTTGTGGACTCTGAGGGGTGCCTAACACCTTCCCCTTGGAGTAATTTCAAGCCCTTACCCTATCTTTGGTTATCCAAATCTATGTTTGTAAATGACCCTTAGTAGGTTCCCTAACGCACCTTTATTCGTTAGGTGGCGACTCTCTGATTCATTGCGCACCCCTTTCCCAAAAGGAGACGAGTTGTCCCAATAATGTCAAGAACCCTGACCGATGTGAAAGGAGGAGTTAAAAAAAGGGGCGCGACAAAAGTCAATATCAAAATCAATATCTCTATCAAGTGGCATGCCCGACAGGACTATGGGATACACATATGGAAAACCCCTCACTACCGGAACTGACTCAACAGTAGGAGTATCAGCAATAACATCTCTCATGAAATCCAAATATACCAAACACACCTTCTCAAAAATTTGTCGAGCCTGCAAATATGAGATAACTCTACTAGGAACGCAATCTAGGGCAATATGCACGTTTGTTTGTCTGACTATAGAAGCTCATATCTCTCAATCTATGAGGAATTTGGGGAGGATAAATAAAATTTGTATTCCTTTGAGTCTAGTTTTCAGAAAATTAAACTGTTTGTCATTTAGACATTTGTACAGAAAGTTATGATCAATTTACTAAAGACTGATAGTGCAATTACTGCTAGTGTGTGGCTGCATGATTTGGATCACGACCGCAGAACTTGAAAGTGCGGACCACACAAAAAGGTGCCTCAGCAATGTGGGAGATCATATATGGTACTATGTAAATGAGATTTTGGACTTTTATTTCATTATTCACCACTTTGGAGACTTAGGAACTCGAGTTTGAATGGTTTCAACCTAGAACTTCATCTACAAGCTTGGAGTAAGTGATTCTAACATATGTCCATAATATTTACATGGATCCATCACTAAATTTAACATTAAACATGGGAATTAACAAGAGAAATTGGGCTCGGAATTGACTTTTTGGGTTGACTTTTGACTTTTGTTAAAGAACCTAGCTTTATCAAATGTAATTGATTTATATAGGTTTTATTAATTGTACTAATATGTTTGTTGCAAGATTCGAGTCGTTCGGAGGCTGATTCGCGAGGAAAGGTCTTGTCGGAGTAGGGATTTGCGTGGTTTGTGATAAGTACCACTTCTAAACTTGATACCGAGGGTGTGAATCCCCGAACAACGTGTTATGTGGTTGGTATTTAGGTGACGAACATGTTAGGTGATGGGCATGTGGGTGTGCACTGTAGTAATTGTGACCCAGTTGATTCTGTGGAATTGTGTAGTTACCTAACCTTGTTTCTACACATGAAATCCCTACATGTTAGAGTAATTGAGTTGTAAATCATGTTAGAAATAATGTTTAGACTATATGTTTAACCTATTGGGACCCACTGAGGTCATTTCTATTCAGCTGTTTGATTAAATTGTAATTATGTACGCAGTCACATTCATCATTGCATCTCAGTCTCTGTTACCATTTATTGTTTTATCATGTATCATTGTTTCGGCTAATTGACGTGAGATTTGTAAGCCCGATAGACTGGAGATACTAAGTGCGTCTAAGGTCTTGATCGTGAGTGTTTTACGGGATCGGGTTGCATGTCGTAGCATATAATGATTGGCTTATATTAGCACTTGGGCAGGATCCGCCCCTTCGGAGTTTGACATACCAGCAATGAGCGGATGTACCGATGAGATCTGAGTGCGTGTGCCAATTGCGAGTGCTGAGTGATTGAGAGTGATGAGTGATTGGGAGTATTGAGTGATTGAGTGTGTTGTGTGAGGTTGAATACTCTTAGAGTATGCGTGTATGGCTTTATCACTGTGTTGCATTACAATTGACATGCATATTTGACATGTAGATATCGAGATGTAACATACCTCATATTAGTCATACTTGGCATATCTTATCCATGTCGAGCTCATATTGTTAAAAACCTAAAAGCATGCCTACAATTCTTGTACTATCTGCAGGCTGATTATGAGTTTCCCTTTGAGTTAATATTGTCATTTTCCTATCATATCCGCGTTGTTATTATCTGGATTTGTATTGTATCTTTCTGAGTTCGTCATTGCTTTCAATCCAATATTAGTCCTGTTACTTATTGAGTACGTTGGGTTGGTTATGCTCATACTACACTATGCACTTCGTGTGAAAATCTAGGTGTATCCGGTCATGAGAGATGCTAGATTTGGAGCTTTATTTTCTTGGAGACTTTTGAGGTAGCTGCTTTGGCGTCCGCAGACCTCGACTCTCCTTCTTCTCAATTATTTAGCACTGTTCTTTCTTTCTACACAGTTGTATTAGCAGCTTGAGTGTGTAGCTCATGTACTTAGTGACACCCAGATTTTGGGGATTTTGTATTGAGTCGCAGTATTTCTTATCGGTTATTTATGAGATATTTCATTGTTAAACTTATTTCATTCATATTTTCAATTTAAAAAATGCATAGTTAGAAGTTGTTTTCGCCAGATTCGAACCGTTCGGAGTTGGATAATTGATGGAAATGCTTACTAGTGGATTGAGTTAGCGTGTTTTGAGGTAAGTGTCTAACCTAACTTTGTGTGGGGGAATTACCCATTATGATTTGTGTTGTTTTGTGTTAATTTTGATATTTGGAAGTCGTGTGCGCAAAGTGACGAGTGTGTGCACAGGGTAAATGTTGTAATTGACCGGTTCTAGCTATCTAGATTCCTTTCGTGCCTTAAATTGAGTAACCATAATATGATATATTAATCATCATTAGTCTATCTTCACATGCTTTACTTGTCTTATCTATTACTTGTTAATTGCCTTTACATGTTTAGTTGAAGTTGTTGTTTTCTCTATTCCTTATTCGTTACCGTTGAGTTCCTTACTTGAAATTTTTATTTCTTGGAATATTATATAGTTGAAATTTGTATTGAGTTATAAAGGACGTGATTCACATTGAGGTAAAGTTGTAAAGTTATGAAATACCATTCGTGTTGAGTTATTCACTTTCGGATGTTATTGTTGAGATTCTCCTGCATATTGTGGTTGAGCCATGGACTATTTATTGTGGTGACACCATTATAGTTGACTTCTTTGGGAAGTTGTGATATTGTGCACTTGAGGTGTGATTTGTGATACGTTTTGATATTGATAAACATCCGATGGTATAAGGATTAGGGTTAAAATGCATGCGGTGAGATAAGGTGGGCTTAAATGCAGGAAGCTATTTCGGAGAAATTGTTTTTTAAACTAAATGCAAGGCTCCCATGGTGATATAAGGAAAGATTGCGGTTTGTTTTGTGATTTGAGACTACAAGGCGGTATCTCGGTAGTGATTCTTGTTGGTACTTTTCTATCACATCACTTGGGTTTTGGTTGCTTTGTTTCCTTGGCATTTTATTCCTTGTTTTCTTCAGTGATGCCTTATTTTCCTTAGTTCAATGTAGTTATTCTTGGTATATCTCTGCATTGCCTTATTTCCATTATTTATCGTTATTACACTTCCATATGTCTATTCATGTTTTCTTATTAATTCCAGTAGGGCGTTGACCTGACCTCGTCACTACTCCACTGAGGTTCGTCTTGGCACTTACTGTGTACCGTTGTTGTGTACTCATGCTACGCTTCTGCACATCTTTTTGTGTAGATCTAGGTACCTCTTATCAGTCTAGGCATCTGTGAGTCGAGTTCGGATTTGGAGACTTCAAGGTATACCCGCCGGTGTCCGCTGGCCTCGGAGTCACCCTCTAGCTAGTTCTATTTCACTTTTCCTTTTTTTTATAAATACTTTTTTATAGGGATGTTTAGTTCCTTATAGTAGTGCTTGTGACTTGATATCACCAATTTTTGGGGAGTTGAGTTATGTTGAGTTGTGTAGTTCTTTATATGATATTTGTTGAGTTATTTGAAAGTTTTTATCATTTCTTAGTTAAATTTTGCATGTATTTTAGGCTTACCTAGTCTTAGAGACTAGGTGACATCATGACATCTTACATAGGTAATTGGGGTCGTGACAAGTAGGTATTAGAGCTCTAGGTTCATAGGTGTTACGAGTCACAAGCACGTTTAATAGAGTCTCAAGGATTGGTACAAATATCTTCGAGAGGCTATGGAATTTTTTTGAAACTTCACTTCTTTGATTCCTTATCGTGCGAATTTGATAACTTTCAATTCTAAATCTTTGTATATATTTTCTCTCACAATTGGTGAGGACACGCACCGCTGGATCTGACGCTCACACCCCCGCGCCCCCTTGCTATAGCCGCGAGAGGCCGGGGCCGGGGCAGATTTGATTTCGCAAAATTCATGTGGGAATCTGATTATATCCTTTGCCACCATCTCTTGCGTCTTACCTCCTCTTTCAAAAGGTCTTTCAACACTTGGCTACACAAAATCACAAGAAGTAAAACAAGAAAGATTTAGTGGGTTAGAAAGTAAAGAAATATTTTCCTTGCATACACTCTCTTTGGCTTTTATCACAAGATTATCTTTCTCCTCACCCTTATCATGTTCTCTCTCACCATGGCTTTCTTCTTTTTCTTCACTAAAACCCTCTTGTTTCTCCACCTCACGACTTTTTTTTATCTCATGGCCTTCTCTCTTTTCTTTCCTCACAAGCTTACTCTTTACCCCCCCCCCCCCCCCCCCCCCCCCCCCTTTCCATCCCCAAACCCCCCTTTTTTTTTTTTTTTG